>JBBMKA010015927.1:9562-31315 GCA_037833695.1 Sechiopsis laciniata
AGAATATGATGCATCTGAAATTATCAATGTTAAACTCAAACTAGGCAACATAACTTAAGATATTAATATCTACATAATTCATATTGGGATTGCCATGATAATGATATAAATTAGAGGTAAAGAAAAAAGAACCCTTAGAAATTAGGAAATTGGAGTTTAGAACAAGAATCTGCAAATGGACAAAATGGAGATTGAAAGTTTAGATAAGATTACCTTAATAATATGAATTGAAAGTAAAAACTCCATCCAAGCGCCAAACAAAGATATCACTGTCAAAATTTTCAAATGAATCACTTTAAAGTAGATTAGGGTTCCTTAATAATCTCCTCAAAATTTTGACAATGAACCATTAAATAGAGAATTTCCCAACTTTGTTTTCTTTTTTTTTTTTTTAATCATAAACTCAAAGTCTAAACTTTAAACACAATTTTTTTTAGACTTTTTACGTATTCCAACTTCTTCTTAAAAAGTCTATAAAAAAAATCTAAAGTTTTTACTTTAAGTTTATGATGAAAAAGTTGAGAACTTCTCTATTTTAAATTATCTATCATTTTTACATATCAAACATAAATAAATAAAAAAAAAAAGAGAAAGAAATACCAATTTAATCGGTATTTTTCATGTATAATAAATAACTATTATTATTATTGTTATTATTATTATCTTAATGAATGTCAACTTTTTAAAATAAATTTGTGCTAAAAATTTATTTGGGATGGTCATAACAAAAAAACGAAAAAAGTAATGTTAATAGTTTCAATTTTTTTTTTTTAGTACAAGTTGGGGAAGGAGAATTTTACGAATATTGATTCCAGAGATCAAACCCATAACCGTGGAGTGAAAATAGATTAATGTTAATAGTTTCAATTAGTATAATGGATGATTTTCAATCTATGCCACGAAAAGTCTTTAATCAATATCGCATACAATGTTCAATTAATTTCATAAATAATCTTTAATGAGTACTACATTTCTTGGGGGCATTAAATAGTTTTGTATAGACTTTTAATGAGCACAATTCAAATATGCAAAAAAAAAAAAAACCCAAATTTTGTTATAAAATATTTAATTTTAAAAATGGTTACCGATAATAAAAAAAATTATAAAACTCGACAAATACCTTTTTTTAATTAGCTCATGTTAGGATATGAATTATTCTCCTCATTGTTAATTAATTTTGAGATGAAACTACATACTCTTTAATATGGTATCAGGGCCCATAAAACCCAAACGAGTATCGGTTCAATAAAAATAAAATTAAGATCCGATTTAAGATTGGTGAGCTCAAAAGAGACACCATCTTGAGTGGGCATATTAGGATCTCACAATTATCTCACATTGGAAAATGGGTGAATCGTACAAGCATTTATAAAAAATATGAATTATTCCTCTCATTGCTAATAAATTTTTAGGTAAAACCATATATTATCTAATTATCGCAATAAAAGACCCATATTTTTATAAATACTCGTAGAACTCCTCCAATTTGGTGAGATTCTAACTACTCGTACTAACCAAAAGGGCGTGCATTGCATATGACTTGTGAAGAAAAATAGAGATGAAAGATGGAAGAAGAACTGAACAACGTGGTTCCATGTTCATCCCTCGCCGTCGAATCCACCATTCGCGTCGGAACGGTAAACTTCACAAACAATTTCTTAAAACACAATGATTCAATTTCAACAATATCTCATCTGAAACTCTCAATCAATTTTTCTTGTTCATCTTTCAGGCCGGTGCTCTATGGGGCTTGTGTTTGGGTCCGTACAATTCTCGTAAAAATGGTAATCCTTAGCTTAAATTTCATAGCACATATCATATAATTCGATTATTGTATTGCAATTGTTTCTACTGTTAATTCGATTTCTATATTACAGGTCTGAGTGGCGTCGGCCATGCTGCTTTCGTGGTAACATTTACTGATTTGGCTTTGATTTCTTAAGCCCCTTTGATAACCATTTTTTTTTTCTTTTTTTAAATTTAAGTCTACAACTATTACTCGAACACATAGTTTTCATTAATTTGATATCTACATTTGGCTTGTATTTTTAGAAACCAAACCAAAATTTGAAAATTAAGGCCTCTTTGATAACCATTTGATTTTTTGTTTTTGGCTTTTGAAATTTAAGCTATTTCTACTCAAATTTACTATAATGTGCTCATCTTTTCTACAATGTGCTCCATCTTTTCTTAAGAAAGTATGTGAATGCTAACCAAATTTCAAAAACAAAAACAAGTCTTTTTTTTTTTGTTTCCAAATTTTGTTTTTGTTTCTTAAAATATAGGTAAGATGTAGATATCTAAATAAGAAAAACCTATGGAAAGGTAGTCATTTTAGACTTAAATTTCAAAAACGAAAAACAAAATGGTTATCAAACAGGGCTTGGAAAAATAGTTTCAAAATACTTGTTTTGGTTTATGAAATTTGGTTAGAATTCACATACTTGTAGAGAATTTGAATGAATAAGCTTCAAAAACTGAAAACGAAAAACCAAATGATTATCGAACGGGGCCTTAGTGTTGATTGATTTGTAGTAGTGTGGCATTTTTCTGATTGGAATTGTGTGTTGGTTGTCTATTTTTGCAGGCAAAATCTGTTGGAAAATACGGCTTTCAGTGTGGTAATGGTTAATTGTCTTTGCCTTGTGGAATCTCTAGATTGTTGAGCTGTGTTTATGGCTTGTTTTTCTTGCTTTGTTTTGTTCTGAACGAAAATGTAGCTAAAGATTTTGGGTTTTAGGGCTTGTTGCTGGAACATTTACTCTGACTCACTGTGGGATTCAAAGATATAGAAGGAAGAATGATTGGGTTAGTCAGACTCGTAAAATGATCTTTTTTTTGCAATCTTGTCACTTGTTTGAATGGATTATATTGTGAAGATTATCTAGCTGATATGTCAGAAAGTTGAACCTTCCTTGATTCTCTGTGCATTTGATGACTAACTCACAACTCTCTTTGCCGTTTCCACTAATGATACATGTTAAATCACCAAGCAACTCAAAAACATACGTTAAATGAATTAGGATAGATTTAATTATGTCAACTAACGATCTCCTTCACTTGTGAGCTTGGAATTTTGAGAATGTCCATAAAGTGGAAATCAATATTAATTCGGGATGACACAACTCGACAATTGTTTGAACATATGACCTTTAGTCTAATATCTTGTTGAATCATGTTAACTCACTACTCTAAAGCTTAAACTAATGAGTTGACGTAAATTTAATTATATCAACCAACGGATATTTCAATAAAAGATGAGATTATGGTGACATACGATCATAAATCGGTGTGGTAGAATAGAATCATTATACTTTGAATCTAAAGTTTTCTTTAGTGTGCATTGTTTCCTATAAAAAGAATGTTTTATTCAGTGTGCTGATAGGAGGTCTCTAGATTCTTTGCTTTCCAGTCGTTTATGGCTCTTTTGAAATTATTTGATTGGTCTTATTCTCTTGGATTGAAGTCATTTTTTTGTTAGTACAGAAGATTGGATCCCTTTCTTGTAGCTTAGTTTCTTGCTGGTTTCGTTTTTGAGGTTGGTGTTTTTGAAGGCCAGTCGGGGTTTGTGTTTTTTGTTTGCCATTTATTGACCCTTTTGTATACTTTCATCTTCACAGAAAGTAATATTCAATAGCCAACAAGAACAATAGCTCAACCGATATAAGTGTGTGCCCATGACGAAGTCATGGGTTCAAATCCTCCAACCCCAATTGTTGTTGAACTAAAAAAACTAATATTCACTTGCTTACAACTATGGGGATATGCAATATCTTCTTGGGAATGTATGCATGCCAAACATGAGCTATTTTGGTTTTATATTGAATACCTTCATATTTCCTCAGAATGAATATCCCTGTGATTACTTGAATGAATCTTGATGCCAGAAATACCACTACTCATAGACCATATTAACAACAACTTCAGGAAATAAATAGTTGCCTATCTTTTTCCGACGTGGCAGTTAAACGGTTTGATTGCGGGTGCCGTGGCAGGAGCAGCAATTGCTACAAGGACTAGAAGTTGGTCACAGGTAGCTGGGATGGCTGCCCTGGTTTCTGCCTTCAGTGCTGCAGCTGAATATTCAAGATCACTTTAGAATGCCCTCTGTTGGCTTGAGGTATTCAGCATACAATCCATTTTCACTGCAACTGGTGAATGGCATGCTGCATTATAAAATATTATTGGTTAAAATACTATTTTGGTTCCATTTTTCCTAGACTTTCAAAAGTCCAATTTTAATCCGTGAACTTTCAAGGTCCCCAAAGGGTAGCACAGTGGTTGAAGATTTGGGCTTTGAGGGTATGCTCCCCTCAAGGTCTCAGGTTCGAGACTCACCTGTGACATTATTTCTTCATGTCTCTCGGTGCCTGGCCTAGGACGGACGTAGTTACCTTTGTTTAAAAAAAAATCAGTGAACTTTGAAGTTTGTTCCATTTTAGTCTTTAGACTTATAAAAAAAGTATAAAATTGGTCCCTATGATAAATTTGAAATTAATATTTATTTAAATTGGTTCAACAATGTTAATATAGATGATAATTTTTTAAAGAAAAATTAACAAAAAATTCTCAATAAGAACCACATTTAATTTATTTTGAAAGTTCAGACTAAAATGAAACAAATTTGAAAGTGTATGAACCATAATGGAATAAACTTGAAAGTCCAAACCTAAAATTTGGATTTTTGAAAGTTTAGAGACCAAAATCGAATAAATTTGAAAGTTCAAGAACTAAAATTAAAATTTGGATAGTCTAGGGATCAAAATGGAAAAAAGCTCGTGACCAAAATGACATTTTTACCAATACTATTTTATCTAAATATGATGGAATTTTTTAGGTACATGTCTTCCTGTCCACTTTCCAGAACTAATTCAGCAAGTTTCCCGAAATGTTTATATGTTGGAGGAGGAACAATAACTCATTGTTGATTCAATCTTCACGATTGCAGGTAAATTCCGGTAAGATATGCTGGAAATGATGAAAATTAGTTCCAAGATCCTGATTTATGATATAATATTATTTACAATACACATTTCAGAAGATGATCATTATATGTAACTTAGATTCTTTTTCTTTCCTTTGTTTGTTGCTACTAAAACATCTAAATTCTGTCTTTGATTAACTATTTTTTGGATCTTAAATTTATGGGAATCAGTTCTAGGAATTTCATTCAGCTTTGAGTTTTGCTCTGGTTGCTCCGTTAACTTTTAGAGATATATTGGATGGGTTGACGGTCAAAGAAGGTTTTGAGGATCTAAGAGAAGATGTGTAATTCATAGTTGCCACTTTCTGAGAAATTAATTTCCTATGAATTTTCTTGACAATCAAATATTATAGGGTTAAAACGATTTCTCCGATAAGAATGATTGAGCTACAGGTAAACTGAGCCAAACCCTTCAATTTTTTTAATCGATTAAATAGTTTTTGAAGTTTATTGATTTATTAGATAAAAAACTTAAAAAGGTGAAGGACCAAGTTTATAATTTAACCCAAAAAAGTCTCCTAGGGGCAACTCAATGGTTGAGCACCTTCATGTTTTCTTTAAGGTCTGAGGTTCGAGGCGGTTGTGGAAATTAATTTATCAGGTGACTTCTAATTTCGTTTTCAGTCTTACGATGTATCTCGGTGCTAAGTCTAAGGCAGGTCAATGGTGCCTTGCATTTAGAGGAGCAAAATTCCAAGTTCCTGAGTTACCAAAAAAATAAAATTTAACCCAAAAAAATTCTATAATAAGATATTGTTAATTTGTTAAAATGAAAGATAAGCTCGGCTGTAATTGTTTGTTCTTTCTCCGTGAATTGGTGGAGAGGTAAAGGTTCCAAAGGAACTGGTGGATGAAAGAAAATTTTCCAGCAACGGGTCCCAAAAAGGAAACAAATTCTGCTATATTTTATCTTTCAAATAATTCCTACATAATTATATGATAAAATTTAAAAACAGACACATTAAAGTGAAGATCAATTGAAAACTAGAGCAAAAAAAAAAAAGAAGAGACAACTGGACCTGAGTTTAACTAACCATTATGACCTGATAAGATATCAGGTTATTCTCCACCCAAATATGGTTAAATTCACATAAAAAATACAAACAAAAAAAACAAAAAAACAAAAGCAAAAACAAAAACAAAAAGTGATTCTCCAATTTCAATGTGTTCTTCATAGAGAGAAGTCCAATTCTCACTGATTTGGGTCAGTTTCAAAACCAGACGCAGCCAGTTTGGTAACCAAAGCAAGCGCATTACTAGTAATATAACTAGCCTTCACCACACGATTCCTTATCAAATTCACCAGTTTTCCCCTTTCCCCTTCAAATCCATCCAGGCAAGTATCTTCATCCGTCAGCGCCGCGCTAACCCACGTCGTCAAATCCCCCATTTGTGCCTCGAAATCCCTCCTCCTCAGTTTTCTAAGAACCCCAAGCGACCGGTGAAGGTCATCAATGGCAGCTTCCATCACCTCCACGCAGTCCATAACTGCCCCCCTGTATTTCCCCTTCATTCGCCCGTTGTTCTTCAGCCTCACCAAGAATCTAAACACAGTTTTCACCTCTGTTATCGTCACCGACACGCCCGCCCGTGCCCACATTGTGGGGCTGTGCTTGGCGGTGCTTGAAAATGGCGACAGCGATTGGATGCACAGATTTGTGTGTTGTGTTACGCTGCAGGCTTGTTGGACGTAGCTCATTTTGGCAGAATTGGTTAGCAATGGAAGAATTGAGAAGAGGGTCAAAATGACGGTGGATGCACGCAACATGTTCGATGAAATGTCTGAGAGAATTGGAGGGTTGGAAAGAGCAAAAAAGGTATGTGGAAATGGGTGGATTTAAGTTCTATGAATGGAGCTTAGTGTTGTGATTTGTGAATGAGATTGAAATTAATGTGAAGATTAATGAGTTTATATAGTGGGAAAAAGGGTATTAATTGGATGACTTGGAAAGTTCATTTGAAATAGCTTTTTGTGTGTGTTTGAGGCGTGGGGATGGTGAATGCATTTAAGAGGTAGTGGTGAGCTGAATGAAGTTAAGAAGGTGAAGAACATGTGAATGGTAGGTGAGTTCTCATGAACTTTGGGATAAAGGAAATCTAGGAAGATTTGTGTTCTCTTTTACCAGAATTTACATTGCGTCTTGGACTTGTAGATCATGAGATTACTGAACATGGATTGAACTTCTAACCAAAACGTTTACTTGGGGGAAAGATACTTTGGTAACATAGTTATTGGTCCCGAAGAGGTGACGCCAATGGTCGAGACTTGAGTTTTGAAGGTGGACTCTTTTCAAGGTCCTAGGTTCGAGACTCACATGTGACATTTATTTGTTGACACCTCCCGTGCCTTCATTTCTTTGATATCTCTTGGTGTTTGACCTAGGGACGAGCATAGTTAGTTACCTCGAGTATAATGGAGCGAAGCTCCGATTTTTCAGTAAAAAAAAAAAGTTATTGACCATTGGCCATTCCTTAACAAATGAAAAATCATCGTGGAGTGGTCTAGTAGTCAAGAAAAGCTAAAAGATGATGGATTCAATTCATGATAGTCATCTACCTAATCATTGATTTTCTACAAGTTTCATGTTCCATAATAATAGGTGAGGTGCATGCAAGTTGACTCAAACAGTCACAGATTAAAAAAACGGTAAGAAAAAAAAAGTCCCTATCATATTACACATTATACTTATTGCAATTACCTATATGGAGTGGTTAGCATTAAAACATACCTCATTGATTAAAATTCAAGAGCTTAACTTTCGAATATGTTTGGTTCAAGTTCAAATTGAAGCTTGAGAGAAGCTCAATTAGCGCCCGTGCAAAATGGCACCTTGAAGTGACGTGGCATGGATTCGGTATGGATACTATTTGGATTAGTTATCAGCCATGTCGACATCAATATCATATGATGTGGAGTTTACCAGCAATAGAAAAATAAACTATCAAGTTAATGGTTAAAGAGGGTCTTGAAATTAAGAGGTTATAGATTCAATTCATGATAATCATTTATCTAAGAATTAATTTCCTACAAATTTCTTTGACAATAAAAAATTATAGGTTTACGCGGTTTGTTCTTTTAGAATAGTCGAAATGCATGTAAGATAAGGTGGATACTGACAAATGTAAAAAAACTGTGTGAAAATATAAGAAGTAGGTACATTTGTGACTATATACCATATTTTTGTGGTGTTGAGAAGCTAGTGTAGGACATTAATGGAACTCTGCCGAAACATGTAGGTGGTCGGTGCTTGCTGAATAGAACACACTTGTCTCACTTGATGTTTTGTTGTAAACGAAGGCATTTGACAATTTGTTAAAGTATCTTTAAAGAGAATCATAGTGCAAGTTTGTGAACTTTATTGTAAAGGTTTTACAGCTTGGATTGGAATGAGAATAAAAACAAACAACTTCTTGTGAGTAATTTCTCCAAAAGATTGAGATTTTCTTAAACAAACAACTATCCTTATGTTAGAGATATGCGTCGATTTAATGTCTCACCAATTTTTTAGTCGGGGATCACGTTGTCTAGTCAATAAGCTGGGATCTCGACATTCTATATAGACTTTAATGTATTTGAGTCTGTTTTATAATAGGATTTTATGAGAATACACTATATAAACTCTTTAAAAATCATAGTTCCAATTGATTGACATGCGGTATTTTTGTATCTCCAAATTAATAAAATTGTTCTCTTCTCTGTTGTGAACGTAGCTAATACATTATCAGTGAACTACATAAATATGAGCATTTCCTCTCACATTTCTTTACCGTTTTAATTTGATTGTTGTTCTGTTTTCATGACATTATATACTAAATAGTACCCACAATTCTCCTTTTCGAATACTTTGTTTTATAAAAAACAAAAACAGGTTTGATAAAAGATGAATTTTTTACAAGATTTTGTATTAGATTATAAGCTTTTTGTACCATATAAATCTGATCTCTCATAAAATTGAACATCCAACTTTAAATCTTAAAAGGAGATAACTTGCACATCCGAAGACTTATCTCAAGAATCAACTACACATCTGAGAGAAAAGACTCATATACCGAGAAATCTCCATCGTAAATGTCACAAAGGGAAAAATGGGGAAGATCTAGCCATATTTGGTATCAACACCAAATGAGGAAGTGTGTGACCTCCTCTAAATACTCAATTTTGAGTTGTTCTCTTAGTTGTGAACCAGGCTAGTCTGTTGTGTTTTTATTATGTCAACGACCTTCTCATTAGTTCATAATTTTTTTATCATTCGTTTTAAAAAAAATACCTCTTTTGTTTCAAAAGTTGCCCTTTCATAATCGTAGCAAATATTTTATTGGTGTAAAAAAATAGTTAAAACATTTGACAAAAATGTTTGATCGTTGTTATTTCAAATTCAGTGTTTAGTAGGAGTGTACAAGATTCAGATTAGGTTGAGGGATTTTTTGGACAAATTTAAATTTTGAATTGATCAATCTACCGACTTAATTAATTCAAAATAAAGTAAAATTGGATAATACCATATTTGAATTTAGACTATCTATTTTGTTAGTGTATACTCTATACCAACCAACATACTAAGAATCTATCTCGTTAATTAACTTTATAATTTTACTTTACATTATAACAAAACATTACAATTTATTTAGTGTAGTTCTTAATGCAAAAAAAATTATATTGGATAGTCTGTTCTTATTTAGTAGGTAAGGCTTGAACTCAAGACCATATACATTATTTACTAATGCATTACCGACTAAGCTTTGATATTATTATATAACCATTTACAAGTACTAATTATATTTATCAATACTACATTACAAAAATGATAATATTAAAAAAAAAAGTTAATCAAAATTTATCATTATAGTTTAAATAGATTTTGTCTAATTTTAATTTATGTACATAAAAAAATATTGATATTTATATTAAGTTTCTTGCTTTTTATTTTTGTAATACTTTGTTCTCTGTACAAACTATTCATATTTTTCTTTCTTATATTAAAAATTATTAAGTTATATATTTACTTAATTTCATAATTTTGTTAATAAGATCATAGCTCCAACGACATCTTGTGCAATCTAGTAACCATGAGGTTATTGGTAATATTATTATTATCATTTTAAAGACAAATAGTTTCTAAAATTTAAGAACTAAATTATGATCAATAGGTTAAAGTATCATTTTTGTCCCTAAACTTTGGAGTTTGTTTCATTTTAGTTCCCGAACTTTCAAATGTTCAATTTTACTCTTAAAATAGTATTTTATGAACTTTTCTTCTTAAAATTTAAAACATGTGCCTACTTAATTCTTCTTGTAAAAACATTATTGAGTCAATTCTTAAAAAAAAAAAAAAATATTATTATGTCAATTTTGATTATAATTAACTTCATGTTTATCGTAAAAATTAATTTGCATATTTTTTTTAAAGAAAATTTTTTTGCATCATATTCTTTGGCCCAACTTATATAATACATGTACACCAAACACTAATTGTATACCTTCTGTCATACATGTATCTCAAACACTAACTTTCAGTACACCCGCAGTTATACTTGCACTCCAAACATTGACTTTCAATAGACCCACATGTCATACCTGCACCCCAAACATTAATTTTATATGTATTTTATACCACTCGGTGAAATCTTTACCATATTACTACCCTGCAAAATCTTTACTATCGAGCCAAGCACTCCCTTAAATTTCAAAATCCATCCAACAACATAAATATTTTATATTATTGTCTCTTGAGAGTTACGAAAAAAAATTACACTATTGAAAAGATTGGTGGTCTGATGACTTCAATTATTTGGTGGAAATCTAATTCAACACGAAGGTCATAGGTTCAATTCTTGAAATTTGTATTTGACTCTCATTTATATGATAGTTATAGAATTTGTGGTCCTCCTTCTTCGACATGTACTAAAAAAAAGGGTTATGGTCAAAGCTTATTTGATCCATATATTACGCAACATTTAAAAAATACTTATAAAATTCATTCTGATTAATTTTCATAGAAGAAAAATTTAGCAAGAGACAAAGAAAACTAAACATTTTCGAGCTTGAGCATTTTTTTTAAAAAAGTTTCGGAAAGGTGACATTTTATTAGAAGGCCAACGACCTATTACTGTAATTGTAACACGAGTAACATTTTTCATTAAAAAAAAAAAGTCAAATTCAAAAAATAATTATAAATATGATCATTTAAAAAAAAATAGTAATCATAATCATAGATATTAATTATAATACTGTATTAATGACTTCACATATTTTTAACCATGGGTTCAATCTTTTACCTTGGGTTAAAAGAGTGGTTAGGATGAGTTTGAGAGAGAATTCAAAATTGAGAGCCATCATTTGAGAAACTTCTTGTACCTTTGATATTCTTGGCAATTTGTTAATGAGAAGATGATTTCTAGCTAGTCCCGAACCATTTGAGAGACTTCTTATACCCTTGATTTAGGGTTAGATCTGAAACTTGGTTTTACATTTTTAAACAAGAATTTTAACAATTTATCTCTATATATATATTAGTTTAATTGTATTTTTACTCAATTACTATAGTTTAGATTTTTACACAATTATTCTTAATTTAACCAATTAATTTCTTACCAAAATCTTTTAGAACAATTAAAATAGTTGATATGCAAGTAAATTGATTGAACACTCACAAAATTAAGGACTATAAACTTTCAAAAGTTATGACTTAAAAAAAAAAAATTTATAATAATTTGAAGATAGTATTAATCAAAATTAGTTTAGTAATATTCATAAATTTAATATAAAAAATAAAATATAAACATATTTCTCGGTAATATATATATATGTGTGTGTATGTTAAGATAATTTTTAAAGGATTTTTAATGTATAATAAAAAAAAATTAAAATAATCTAAGAATAACAATTTTTTTATAGAAGAAATCCATGCATATCGGAAATTTGGGACATGCTAATAAAGAGACGAAAAAGACCATATGTCTCATGACTTTAATGAATGATGTTGTCAAATAATTGAGAGTCAAATATCAATGATCAAACGCATAAGTGTGTTGTTGAACTTGAATACCACCAAACAAGGAATTTAATGCGCCACCAATTCTTTTGGTTGTTTTTTTTTTCGTAATCAACTAGTTACAACTAAAGGGGTGTTTGTTTGTCAAATTTATGGAGGATTTAAAACGAGTATTTTTTAACTACTCCTTAAAAAAACTACATCCAAACGAATTTCTGTAACTACTCAAAATAACTCTTTATTTTTACTACTTAAAATAATTCCTCATTTTTACTATTAAAAATAATTCATAATTTCTAATCATTCGTTTTTAACTCTTCAAAATAATTCATTTTTAACCACTCATTTATAATCTTTCTTTTTTAAACTACTCATTTTAAATTCACATCCAAACAAGTTATTGTCTCAAACTTCTCTAAAAAATCGACTACTCTCAATTTTTAACTATTCAAAATAATTTATCATCCAAACCCTTCCAAATAGTATTAATTTTGGCTTCAAAATACTTAATTATTGAACTAAAATAAATAGTAATAAAATCATACCGTATATTACTGTGCAACACGATACGGATTATAAAAGCGTCCGCACATTTACTGTGCTACCAAATTTCAATTTCAAAGCCCTAACTTTCGCAGTCCCTCGCCTCTGGGATTCGTCATCCACAGATCGAATTCCAGGTAACCTTCAATCCAACGCTGAATCTTCATTAATTAGTTTGAATACATAATGTTCTTCGAGTTTAATCTTATTCTAGGTTTAGATTTCTAGTTTCTGGTTTCTTCTTTTCCGTTTCTTTATTCGTTTTGGCGTTTCATGTTTTTAGTGAAAATGAGTGGCCGAGCCAGCAGAACAATCTACGTTGGAAATCTCCCGGGTGATATTCGTGAAAAGGAAGTGGATGATTTGTTTTACAAGGTAATTCTTCGAAATTTTTGTATGCTCTTGATGTTTTGGAACCAATGTGGAGTTTTTAGGTGAACAACAGTTTTCTGCGGGAGGGCTTAAATCATATCATAATCTGTCATTTTGAGTTTAATGCATGGTGCCCATTTACAGGGTGTACGAAAAAACCGACAACCCGAACAACCCGGATTAACCCACCCAAACCTAGGGTTGGGTTGGGTTATAATTTTCATTGGGTTGTGATTTTATAGTTGTTGTTGGGTTAGGTTGGTTTTGGGGTATGCAAAATTTTGGCTTGTTCAACCCAATCAACCTGAACTAAGAATAATATTGTAGATATGTTCATATGAGATTAATTAATAAGATAGGTTCTTAGCATACTTGTAAGAAATGTGCCCTAGTAATCCAGGTTTAAGTAGAATATCATACATTTATTTATTTATTTTTTACTTGTTTATAGGATATGAATTGAATCTTAGAGAGAAAAGAAAATAATACAACCCGAGAACTCAACTCAACCAAAACCTAAAACATAGGGTTGAGTTGCTCTCATAGATAGGGTTGCACGTGTAGGCGAATAGATGAACCCGAAAATTCGGATTGGTCCAAAAAATTCTTCTAACCCAACTTAATCTGGACCATGTACACCCCTACTCATTTATTTAAGAGTGAATTTTCCACCATTGTTCTATGAGAATAGTCCATGTGCTCACAAGCACACGATCATTAAAAAAAACTTAGTTTTGTGCTGCAATGTATGTTTGTTCGTTTTTCTTCTTTAGTGGACTGGATATTGTGGTGTTACTTATGCAATGGTTGCAAAAATGGTTAACGTTTGCTTTCAAATTTTCAATAATTGGAGTAAGGGTGTGTGAAGAGCTTACAAATGTGGGAGTAATTCCCTCCTTTCAAGTTATACACCCATGTTATGTGTCTTCTTGTTTTGCTTAAAGGTTCATGATGATCTGTAACAACGTTGTGTTGAGTTTGGAGTCTTATTTGTTGGAAATATTTTATGTAATCCTTTTCTCATTTGCAATTTTTGTTGTAGTATGGTCGCATAGCCCATATTGAACTCAAGGTTCCACCAAGACCTCCTGGTTATGCATTTGTTGAGGTGAGCTGCACATGATATGATATATTCACTTCCCTTTAATTTTCTTTTAATCTTCTCAATATGAACTTAATGAATGCAGTTTGAAGATGCGGAAGATGCTGAAGATGCAATTCGTGGTCGTGATGGCTATGACTTTGATGGCCATAGGCTGCGTGTTAGAATTTCTATCTCAAGTGTTACAAGAATTGGTCATTTTTCACTTAATTGCTTTGCAGTTGTAATTTATGCTTTGATTGTTCTGTATGTTCCTAGGTGGAGCTGGCTCATGGTGGTCGTGGTCATGGCCATTCATCATCTAGTGATCGTTATAGTAGCCAAGGAGGCAGCCGAGGTGCGCGTGGAGTATCTCGGCGCACTGATTTTCGTGGTATGTACCTATTTCTTGGCACCATACAATATATTGACATTGTAAACATTATATATATATATTTAAATCAGGAAATCAGGGTTTTGCTCCATTATACCCGGGGTAACCACGCCCGTCCCTCAGCCAGACACCATTGTAAACATTAGATAACGTAATATATATATTCTTTTGTTCGTGCAGTATTAGTCTCAGGATTACCTTCTTCTGCTTCATGGCAAGACTTAAAGGTAAGCATCTGTGACTCAACACCGTTCTAGTTGACACAAAGTGATGTGCAGAGACACTCTAATTTTTTTGATTGACACTGAATGTCATATAATTTGATATTGAAGGATCACATGCGACGAGCTGGGGATGTTTGCTTCGCCCAAGTGTTCCGTGATGGCAGTGGTGAGATAACTTCTGATGAAGTAGATTCAAATTCACTATAATGTGATTTTGAAAACGATTTCTTTCAATGTGTTGTAGGAACCACAGGGATTGTGGATTACACCAACCATGATGACATGAAATATGCAGTAAGTAGTTGTTATCTTTGTTTGAAATGTTGAGCCTTGGGCCCTTAGTTATCAACTGGCATGTTGGATTGCCACTGTGACTTTGAGAGGTTAAGTTTTGGTTGGTGATATGCTATAATATTTATGTCCTTGTTATTGCAGATTAAAAAACTTGACGACTCTGAGTTCCGCAATGCATTTTCCCGGTCATATGTTCGCGTATGAACTATACCTTCATGTTCTATTAGCTAACTGTTTTACCATTATCTTCGTGTTCCTTACGTGTTTTAATTTTGTTTTTGGTAGGTGAGAGAATATGATTCAAAGAGGGATCTCTCCAGGAGTCCAAGTCGTGGGCGATCCCGCTCTAGAGGGAGGAGTTATAGTCGCAGTCGTAGTAGAGGTCGAAGTAGGAGCAAGAGCCGCAGTAGGAGGTTGATTTTTTATTAGCATTAAAATAGTGTTACCTCATTTCAGTCTTGTATTTAATATATTATTAACTTTTGACCAGCAAGTCTCCAAAAGCTAAATCTTCTCGGCGGTCACCTGTCAAATCTCCATCAAGGTCTGCTTCTCCTGCTCGCTCTCAGTCAAAGTCATTGTCTCTTTCAGGGTATTTATTCTTATTTTGTAGACTATTATCTTTCCTTCTTGTGATCCTAAGTTATATCTTATACATTTTCCCCCCTTTTGAATAAAATCTAACCACAGTCTCCTCTCATTGTATATATATCCATATTTATATAATTTGAGTTTGTTGTCATGTCATGTCACTCAACAAGGTCTGTTTGTTGCACCTGTCTATCATTTGGAATAATGTTAGACTAGGCGTAATAAACAAAATTAAAGTATTGAAAGTGAAATCATTCCTATATATTGCTCAAGCACGGGTCAGGAAGTGGTTATACATCTAGCAACGAATTTAAAACTACCTTCTGAGAATGGAGTTGAATACTGGATAGACTTCAAATTAATCTGGGCAATGTTTGGTATCCTCTATTGAAATGTTGGCTAAACTAACTCAATTTGGTTATTACTATTTTACATCTGATTATGCTTTCTTTTTAATTAATCGTCGCCACGACCTTTCTCTTTATTAATTATGAATGTTTTTTGTCTCCAAGGGATGGCATAGTGGTTGAAGACTTGGACTTTGAAGGTGTACTTCCTTCAAGGTCCCAGGTTCGAGATTCACTTGTAACATTGATTTGTAGACACCTCTTGTGTCTCTATTCCTTCAATGTCTCCCGGTGCCTGGTCTAGGATGGGTCAGGTGTGGTTATCCTGAGTATAGTGGAGCGAATCTCCGATTTCTTGGTTTCCAAAAAAAAATAATTATGAATGTTTTTGTTCAACAACTGGGATAGCTAAGAAATGAATAGATTTTTTTCGTTGCTTGTCCTTTTTGTGAAAATTACTCATATGTTTTTTAGATAAATCCTGCGGCATACTGGGGATTGGATTGGAATTTAGGATCTTGATGGGATTTGGTTCAATTGCGTTCAATGCATTTGGTTGAGAAGGTATGCTGTTTTTTAGATGGGCAGCTTTGACAACCTTCTGGTACTTGTGTTCTAATGCTTTTAGCAATGCAATGTCCATGGGTGCTAGATTGGGATCAAAGGAGATCATGGATTGCAATAATAGAGCTGGATTTCTTGAACTAAGTGCTATTTGGGCATGGAAGTCACTTTCTCTTGCATTTTCTGCTGCAAGATTTGCCAAAAAGCTATAGGATGCATTATCTGGATTCATTGTGGACTTTTTTGAGGCACATTAGGGAAGAATGCTCATCTCCCGTCCACTGGTGTCTATATTATAGGTTCCTGTAGATTGAAGTTTTTAAATTTTAGGTCTGCACTTTGGAGTCTTAAGTTTTTTAATTACCTTATCATCTTCATAGTTGAACTACTAAAATACTATTTTCGTTTCTCTACTTATACAATGTGGATGAGAGGCGTCAGGCTCTTGGATCAAAAGAAACGTGGATTTTAAATTTGAGTTTTTTCTGGACATTTTGCAGATCACGATCAAGATCCAGGTCTCCGGTGCCCAATGTAAGTGATTTTTTGTACAACATTTGAATGTCAAGAAAATTCGTAGAAAATTAATTTTTTTAGTAGGTGACTATCATGGATTTAACCATCACCTTTTAGCTCCCCAAGACTCTCTTAACCACTAGATCACTCCACGATGATACCTTTTAGCTTCCCAAGACTCTCTTAACAACTAGATCACTCCATGATGATTCCAATGTAATTGCTGATTTTTTGTAGCTTTTGCCATACAAGTTCCCACTACACATGTATCTCCTTTGATATATCTTGTGTTTATCTCCATTCTCCATATGACCACGGTTTCAATGGCAGCGTGAAAAACGTGCTAGCAAAAGTCCCAAGAGGCATGATGCTAGCGAAAGTCCCAAGAGGTGTGATGCTAGCAAAAGTCCCAAGAGGCGTGATGCTAGCAAAAGTCCGAAGAGGCGTGATGCTAGCAAAAGCCCTAGCAGGAGCCGAAGTCGGAGCCGAAGCATGAGCAAGAGCAAGAGTCCTACCCGGTAGAGCTTTTGGTAATTTTGTTTTCAATTTCTGCGGTCAAGAATTGACTTTAGTGTGACAGTTCATACGGCATATTAGTAATCGTACCGTCAAACATTTGTGATTCAATTCCCTTGTTCTAACAACGAGTCTGTTCGAACAAATGAAGAGGGAAGCCGACCTGTCAATTTCCATAAGCGTGGTGGAGTGGAGTTGGAATCAGAGTATTGATCTGTGAAGTAGACTTCATTAGACTTGATAGTAACTATGTTTTTTTTAATAATGTTTAACTATGTTTTGTTTGGACTCTTGATGTGTGTAATTCGTATAGGATGTTTCTCAGGTGAGAGATGTTTAAAACGTTCCCAAAATTCACCATTCTAGTTTAAAATATTTTGTGACTGTTTAACAAGTTGGTGCATTCCACAGGCCACAAGGGTTCCCAAGCTTCGAAACTCAGTGCCACTCTGGCAAAATATGCACATGAGGGACAGGCTCGGGTGTCCCGGGTACGTAGTTATGTAGTAGGATGAAACTCTAATTTTTCATTATCAAAAAACTTTTTCTGGATTCAAAATATCTTTCATAAAGAAGTTTTGGAAAACGTTTATTTGTTCATTTTGTTTGATTTGGATTTTCATTAGTAACTTTGATATGTTGTTTAAAGTTTAAACTCTGTTTGAAAGGGTCTTGGCCTTGAAAAGCTATTGTATTGTGAAACGAGTTTGTTGAACATCAGAATCATTTATACATATGCTCTAATGAGTTTATTTTTTTTTTTTTTTCAAAAAAAAAAAAATGTTAAGATGGGTGATTCCTTTTTTTCTTTTGCTGCCAAGGAATGCAATCTGTTATACCACGGTAAAAAAAAATGATAGCATATCACAACGAGCCTTCGTTACGGAGGTGATATGTTCAATCATAGTAGTCTGTGGGTTTTTTTGACATTCAAATGTTAGAGGTCAAATGATATGTTTCGACATTAGTCGAGATTTGTCCAAGTTAGCTCGAACGGTCACAGATATCAATATATGTGTGAGCCATATTACCAATATTCAACTTACTTACAATGACGAATATACTTTATCCATGTTCATACACATTCAACAATTGCATTTTACTTTGAGCAAAATTCCTCAAAACTTATGTGTTCAATAATTTATACTTCTGATAATTATGTTTTATGTATATATAAAAGTCTTTTTAAACTATAAACAAAGTAGTGAAACTAATCAACTAACAAAATAAGAAACAAAAATTGTCAGAAAAAGAAGTAAGAAATAAAATAATAAACATGCTTTAAATTCTTCAGGCTACTTAGTTTTTTTATTTGATTCTGTATTAATAACCACATTTACATGAGTAAATCCTAAACCCTAATCTATCTCAAGAATGGTAGATTAACCTTCACATTATTTATGTCTATATAGATTATTTAATGATGAATTGGTAATAAAAGAAATTTTAAAGTCAAATTATTGTGACCCAATAACTATGGTTACCAATTTGATAAGTCTGATCCTAAATACCAACAGCCCACAATAGCATTTATATTATTTTTATATTGTCAATTCAAAGCAAGAAAATGTAAATCCATTTCCAATGGATCAATTTTCCATGCCCTAGATTTAGAATAAAAAAATATCCAAGTGTCTGATTGTGCTTAGATTTGTAAACAAAGGCTTTGAAAATGCTGAATTTTTCAATCTCAATCTATTTGTGTTAATCTGACAACCAATATAGCTATCTTTCTTCTTCTTTTTTTTGAAGACCCAATATAGCTATCTTAAACTTAGGTTTATCAAATCATATTTTATATTATACATTAATTCTTCCAAATCATAAAATCAAAAACTTAATTTATAACATATGGTTTTTTTTAATTAATTTTATATTATCTAAATGAAAATTATTCATATTCGAACGTTTTTATATTACAAATTTTGACATCTCTCCAATTTTTAGTATTCTAAAGTGGATGTTAACCAAATTGAAATATACTGTTTTTCTTAAATTGAAGTACAAAATCTCCATATTTAATATATGTTGTACTATAGAATTTTATAAATAAACCAAACCACTTCTATAGAATTTTATAAATAAGCCAAACCTCTTCTAAAATGACAATTAAAAGATAGAGATGAAGATTTTCATAATATATTTTAAAGATGAGGGATAATATTGAGAGGTGGACAAGATAGACTTGGAAATTTTTCAATCACTTTACTTCAAAAATAAAATTAATAATAAATAAATAAAACTCACAAACCACTTGCATGCTTTTTTATTTTTCATTGAATATGAATGGTCCTCACAATGTTGACATAAAAAGAGAAAATGAAAGTTTAAAAGAATACACGTAGCTGTCCCCACACAAAAGAACAACATAATGTTGACATAAAACTCAAAAAAAAAAAAAGTTATGACATAAAACTCAATATATATATATATAAAATTTTGGTTTGCCATTTTATTAAGTTATTTAGGTTTATAATAAATGGGTTTTTGATTTATAGACGTAAATGTGTATCGGGAAATAGTAGTAGATTCACTTAAAAAAAAAAAAAAAAAAAAATTAAGAAAATGTCTACCATTTTTAAGACTTTAAATAAGTGTCTAAATTAGAAATTGGTGAAGAGAGATAGTTAAAACATTCCCATAATAATCCAATTTAATTTCTTTTTTAAAATATATTTATTATTTACAAAACCTAATTAATCGTCCTTTTATTCAAGTCAAGATTGACATACTAAAATATAGGAGATTATATCTCCATATAACTAACTAATATATTTATTTTCAATATCTTTCAATTTTTATTGAATTTATTTATTATCTTTATCAAATTATTTTTTATTTAAACACAAGATATCCTTCGTTTTGCACCAATAAATTGCCAAATCACGAACATGTTTTCTCCACCCTATGCACGGAACGAAAAATCACCAACCTCTCTCAATAAGAAATGCACCAAATTGCGATCGATCATAATTCTCAAGAAGATCGTTATCCACACCACTGCAATCAAGTGATCGTTCATCATACTTTTGCAAATCAACATTCACGGTAGGATTCCATTCATCAAAAGTTTCAATAACCTTCTCACCATATAAGCTACCGATCCAAAATATATATCGATGATAATAAATTTGGGTAAAAGTGCTTCTCTTCTACGTAAATATGGAAAAAGGGGTTCCTTAGTTTGCTTTTGTCTGGTCTTTTTTAGCATTGGTTGGGAGATTGTTAATGATTGAACTGTTAGAGTTTGAAAATGTATAGATTCGAACTGTCAGAGTTTGAAAATGTAGAGAGCTGAACTGTCACAGTTTAAAGATGTAGATAGCCGAACTGTCACAGTTTAAAGATGTAGAGAGCCAAACTGTCACAATTTGAAGATGTAGAGAGCCGAACTGTCACAGTTTGAAGATGTAGAGAGCCGAACAGGCACGGTTTGAAGATGGACAGAGCCGAACTGTCATAGTTTGAAGATGGAGAGAGCCGAACAGTCACAGTTTGAAGATGTAGAGAGCCGAACAGTCACAGTTTGAAGATAGAGAGAGTCGAACTGTCACAGTTTGAAGATGGAGAGAGCCGAACTGTCACAGTTTGAAGAGAAGATGGAGAGAGCCGAATTGTCACAGTTTGAAGATGGAGAGAGCCGAATTGTCACAGTTTGAAGATGGAGAGAGCCGAACTGTCACAGTTTGAAGATGGAGAGAGCCGAACTGCCATAGTTTGTAGTTTGAAGATGGAGAGAGCAAAAAATTAAGCACAAACCACCTTCGACACTACAAGTCGTCGATCAAACATATAGAAGAAGTTGCATGTTGTAGAGTTCACTTGAAATCTGACGGTATGTATGAATATGAGAATGATGTAATTTTAATAATGATATTTTTTAAATTGTTTATATAAGGTTCACGATGATATCTGTCGAATTGTTGTTTAGATTTTTTTAGTTTTTTAGAACTAAAAAATCGTTTTGATTTGACTTTGTTTGCAACTCTCTTCCATTTTGACTACGAAGCTTTGCTTCTTGTAGTCGGCCCGTAATGCCTCTTCCGGAGCGGCGAGACTGTAGTAAAGGACCAACTTCTCATAAGATGATATATATGAACACCTATCTCTGATAGGATTCGATCTTTTCAGCTCTGTGCTACGTGGTTTGAGTGCTGTGATATGGGTTGGATAGCTACTATGCTTAGTTTAGATTTTATTCTTTTTTTAGTTATAGAATTTAGAATATAATGAATTAATAAATAAATAATCTAATAAATTAGAAAGGATATAATGGTCAATTACTTATAACTCTCAATTAGAGAGTTATTTAGTCCTCCTAATAGGGTGTTTTAA
>JBBMKA010016029.1:0-31252 GCA_037833695.1 Sechiopsis laciniata
TATAAATGAATTATTTTAGAAATTGTGCTACAAATATAAGACAACAGATAGAATGTGCTGCTGATGGTAAATTCTCTTTTTTTTAAAGAAAATATGTGAATGTTAATTAAATTTAAAATAAGTTTTTAGAAGCTATTTTTTTTTGTTTCTAAATTTTTATTTGATTTCTACAAATATAATTAAGATGTAAATATCCAAGTAAGAAAAAACATATGATAAGATAGTTGTTATAGGCTTAAATTTCAAAAATTAAATAATTATTAAATGGGTCTAAATTCTTCACCGACTCTAATTTTGTTTTTATTTTTTATGATTCTTAAGAAAATTAAAAACTCATATTTTAGGGACCTCTTTAATAACCATTTTCTTTTTAGTTTTTTGTTTTTAAAATTTAAATCTATAACTATTATTTTACTATATGTTAGTTTTTATTTAGATATCTATATTTTACTTATGCTTTTAAAAATTAAATCAAAATTTAGAGATAAAAAGAAATAGCTTCAAAAAGATTATTTTGCTTTTAAATATTTGGTTAGTAGTCACATACTTTCTTAAAGAAAAAAAGAATACATTTAAGTAAACCTAAACTCAAATTTCAAAAATCAAAAAACAAAATAGTTATTAAACACGACCTTAATTATTTTTTCCATTATTCTATTGAGCCGCCGGAGGTTTGAGACTTTGGCCAACCAATGATGGCGGCGGCCACCTCTGCTGGGTGGCTGTATGGTACCTTCTTTGTTGAAGAGATTGTTCTTTAGATGGGGACAGTTATAGAGAAAGTATATATTATTTACTTTTTTTGCCATTGAAAAGATTTTGCTTTAAATTCCACTTAGATAAGCAATAGTATTTCTTTTTTCACATGGACTGCAAATATTTTATTCCAAAAGTTTTTTTTTTTTTTTTTTTTTGAAAGTATAGTATTCCAAAAGTTTTTTTTAGTAGTTCCAAAAGTGGTTTATTAACTTTATAGATGGAATAAAAATATAGTGTTAATATGACCTTTCATTATTATACTTGGATACGAAGAATCAGTTGATACTTATATTGATAATTTATTTTCTGATTACTAAATAGTATTTATTGAATAAGATTATTTAAATGATATTACTTTTGAATCATAGCATGATATTACTTTTGTTAGAATCGTAGCATGGAAAACTTTTTGAGAAAGTTCATGGAGATCTGCTTGGTTCTAGGCATTGAGAGATAAAAGATCCACTAGAGTCAACATTTCATGTAATGATTCTCATACTTAATTCGATTTAGGATAATTGTCAAATATGAAATTACACATCATCAAATGTATTAACCCATATCTTGAGTTGAGTGAGGGGTTAGGTTAACTAGGGTGTGTAAATTGTGCTAATATATAAAGAACCATGGATTGTCTTCTACCTTTGAGAGAGAGAAACCCTAGCCACCGAATTTGAGAGCTCTTGATATCAAGAGTTACAATAATTTTGAGATTCTACTCCAATTTCATACCAAATCAAAAGCAATAGAAATGAAATTAAACAAAGATAAAGAAGGAGCAAGGAGAAGAAAATAGTTTATTTCACCATCTAATCGAGACCGATTTTACCATATAATCGAGAATCTCATAACAAAAACCAAAACAGCTTCAAAGGTTTTATCAATCTCAGAGATAACTCTAAAGTTTGTTTGAATTCACAATAGATTGGTGAAATCGGACTGTTCTACTTCCGATTTTTTAGATTTATCGCATTTTTCAACTTTTTTTTAATGAGATTGAAGTCGATCTATGAGATGATTTATGAAATTCACTAGAAACGGAGAAGCAACGTCAAGAACACATCAAGAACAACTATCCCCTTTTCTTGTATGTAACCGAAAGCAAACTAATCTAGAAATTCTACATGTCTAAATCTCTATCCAATAAGATTTATTTGACGGAAATGCTATTTGGGTTTAGGATGGATCCTTCTAAGGAATTAGATGAAAACTTAGACGTTTTTAACAAAATTTGTGGCGACTTGGCCAATACCAAGGAGAAGCTTGATACTGAGGATCAAGCTATCATTCTCCTCAATTCATTACCCGAGAAATACAAAAAGCTTAAATCAGTCATTAAGTATGGCAGAGTTATTTTGACCCTAGATATTGTTTTGGATTCATTGAGGTCTAGGGAGTTAGAGATGAAAATCGAAAAGAAGGATTTTGAGGCCTTGTTTGCGACGATTCATTCTTCTAAAGGTCAAGGAAGTTCCTCAAGTAAATCGACCTCTAAATCTGGAAAGAGAAAAGAACCTTTAGAGTAGAAGAGAGTTACTTGCAATTACTGCAGAGAAGATGGACATACTAAGTATGAATGTCTTATTCTAAAGAGGAAATGTAAGTTACCTGTTCGGAAAGTTGATGATAATTCAGCTAATTTCCTCAAGAATTATGATTCAGCGAGGTGCTCTTGGCTAAAAATTCTGAAAATTTAGACCCTTTTGATAATTTGTGGATTATGGACTTTAGTTGTTCATTTTACATGTCCTCTTTTGAGCACAATTTTTGAAAATTTAGAAATTTTGAATTATGGCAAGCTTTTGTTGGCTAATAACCTTCAGCTAGAGATTAAGGGAGTAGATTATGTCAAAATTCTAACAGATGTGAAATTCGTCTCAAGTCTTCAGCGAAACCTTATCTCGCTAGGTACTTTGGATGCTGCTGGTTATAACTACTCATCTCGAATGGATTACTCTCTATGAGTAAAAAAAAAAAAAATTGTCTCGGAAGCTAACAAATGGTTTATACATTCTGCAAGGTAAAGCTTTTCAGCGCAAGATGAATGTAGTTTTTTATTTCATTTCTGAGACTTCGTTTGAAAATTTGACAAGTTCTCTACCTGAAATTAATTATATCATTGATAAGCAGTTGAATTATGATATTGTGTTTTTTGATATATGTTTGTCAGTTGCTTCTGCTTATGCATCTGAAAATCCTTTTGTTGAGCTGTTAGTGCTTGTTAGTGACATTGCACGTTCTGATCCTATCTTAGTGCTTCTAAACTTGAGGATGATCAGTTGTTCGATAGAGAACTTGCTTGTTTGTCAGATTTTTCATATAGGATGTTTGTGGTGAGACCTGATATTTATTTACTCATTGTCTGCTATTGCTGGTTTGTGATTAAGTCTGATTGAGAGGGTATTATATACTCTCGTTCTAATGCAGATTAGTTTACTTTCGGTTACATACATGAAAAGGGGATAGTTTTTCTTGATGTTCCTTCTCTGTCTGTGTTCTTGTATGTATCCTCATTGTTGGACTTTTATTGCATTGGTCATTTTTTGTTGCAGTTCTTTAAGCAGTTTGATTCTTCCATGTTTGTTTACTCTTTCGCAAGAAATCTGTTTGATTATTCTGTTTTCAGAAAGACTGTTAGTGTTGATTGCTTCGTTTTGATTCTGTTGAGTTTGGATGATATTCTGATGGCTTATAGTAGTTTTGCTAAAGTTATGCAATTTAAAGATTTCTTGATTTGTGAGTTTGATTTGGAAGAGGTTTGTTGTGTTTTTGGAGTTTTTATTTATGCTTCTTTTTCTTGCCATTTTGATAGCACAGTTTGTAAATTTTTCTACCAGTTACATGGATGTTTGACATATTTTAGTGCAGCATTCTGAGCATTCAATTTTTGATACGGACATTCTTTTTTTATGGTCATTTGGGTTCTGAATGCATTGAAGAAAAGTTTAAGTAGAAGTTATGATTCCCAATAACTCCTCATGGGAACACATAATTCCTAATAACTGGTACCAAAGCATATTTTAAAAACTCTTAAGTTTAAATCGAGCATGAGTGGTGATTTTGATTATAAATAATGTATGTGATATATATGTTTGTGATTTGCAAAAGATATATTGTTTAAGCATATTTAGTGGGCACTAGATTTATTTCTTTCATTGGATCAAAATTGTAAAATTAAATTAGGCTTGAATTCTTTGTAAGTTTCTTTTTTTCAAGAACCAAAAAGAAACGAGAGTTCGAAGACCAATTTTGATGGAACCAACCATCGCTCAATGTAGTAGGCAACATGTGGAAGCTTAGAGTCTAGGCTTTCGAAATTGAGTGTTGTAGTTGGTGGGTACCATGATCATGACCCTATCGCAGATGGCCTTGAGTCTCAACTTGTCATAACAAGAATAAGGGTATTAGCCGAACATCAGGGTATATACCGCTTGTGAAAAATAAAATTGCTAAGGGTTAATTAAACCTTCGGGGTATTTTTGGATAGTCCAAATTTTTTTTGTAACCATCGGTTGTTCCTTATAAAGTTCGATGGTTGAATAAAACCATTAGCGTACATTCTAAAAAATATATATTATATACATCGGCAGTCTTAGAAATCGTCGGCATGTTATTTTTTAAAATAATTAATATTATATACACCGAGAGTTTCTAACACTGTCAACATATTTTATAACACTTTCGTCTTTGAAAGTTGACTAAGGTTGAAAATAACCCAAATGATACACATGAGCACTTGGAAACACAACAATCACAACAGGAGAACCAACCACAAAACCTAAACTCAGCTCTCAAGACACTGACACTGCAAACACTATTGACGACTTCCACAAATCCACAAGCAAACCAAAGGCAAGATAAGCTCAACATATCATAACACAAACTTCTACAAGTAACAATACAGAAGATGAACCCACTAGCAAGCACACTTGCCAACCTTTCCATGATCCTGAACGATCCAACCACTCAAGAACCAAAATCTTTCTTGCTCCCTTCTCTTTAAGGCAGCTCCACACAACCTTCTTGCGAACTCAAACCACTGTTTACTTTCAGTTTTAAACCTTGAGTTACTACGTAGAACTCAAACCATTCTTTCTTGCTCCACACTACCTAGAGAGAACCTTAAAAATTGATCATCTGTGAACCACATCAAAGACACACGAAGGCAGCTAGAACTAAACAACTCCCTTAAAAATGTCACTGAACCAAGGTGACTAACACGCATAAAGACAAAACAATCCATTGGATTTAATCAAGAAAACCGTCCAAAGGAACAATTGAAATCATACAAACAATTGAATCTCCAACTGCCTGACTAAAAGGATAACTCACACATGATCACCCAAAGGATAACTTGCCGCTGAGCTAAAACTACACAAATGCACTATTAAGAGAAAGTCAAACTTTCTAAGATCCTAAACAACGCTGGAGGTAGTCAAAAGGCACTGCTCGTACCAACTTCGGTACCACAAGATCACCACACTCCAACAACTAAACTGAACCACAACTGGAAGCGGTTGCACTAAATCGAATATCAGCTCACAACTTAAGTAATGAGCTAATGATGAATCCAAAATAGAGTAAGATTTTAGCCTAACTTCGGATCATTGTTCTTGCTTATTAATAGAAAATTATTGCGAGTAAGGCGAAACTAGGAATAAAAAGGTGAAATTCACTAATGCTTATGCATTGGGGGGAATAAAATGTAAGATATCGATTATTAAGCGGAAAATAAACAAAATAGCACGTTTAGCATGGATTTCACAATACTTATGCTGACTTCTTTTTTCGCAAGGTTAGCGCTAGCGGGGTAGTGCGACGCTAAGAATCAAGACGCGATGCACTTCAAGGAAATAAGGAAGGAATCATTTGACAGCTAGAAGTTGACTAACCACACAAATTACGAGATAGATTACTGAAATCACGTGATTCCTGCCTTCGACAAATCAAAACACATTTGACAAGGATAAAACAAGAAGTTTTCGCGAAGATTGATTTGTTCCATTTTGGGAGATTTGAAGATTTGATGACCTAGTCCTATAAATAGACTGTTGTGTGTAATAGAGAAAATGGGATCGCAAGGATCGCAAGTGTGTTCTTCGAATTCTTTCTTCTAAGAGGAATTCAGAGAAACAACCGAGACGACGATAGTTTGTTATTTGTTTTTCTTTTATTTCGTCGTTAGACTCATTTTATTTCAGTCATACAAATTCTAATATGTTTTCATATCGTGTTTTGTGTTTTTTTTTTCTGTATCATGAACTAACTTCATTAGGGCAAAACTAGGAGAAAGTGAATCTTAGTAGCATTTTGTAGGAAGAAACTGGAAGGGTTCATTTAGAGTATGTAGATTAGGTACATCAATATAATAGTGAGTGTCGACCAGCCATCTACATAAACTAATAGGTTGTAAATCGGAAGAGGAAATAACCTAAGTCTACTTTGCATGTTTGAAAGGTAGTGTTACATCTATAATGCTTTAAATCGAAGTTTATGAATAAACGCTTAACTATCGCATACTTAGCGTCAGCTCGTAATTACATCTAGTAGAGCAGAAGTCAAACTTGATGCTAAACGAAAGCGAAAGCAGAGATTTGTAAGGCATAGTATGATAGAGTCCCTTACCGCATGCTTCTTGTTTATTACATTGCTGCTGAATTTCATAAGTATCTTGGTCTAGCCTTATCTTCTCAATACTACTTTATCTCACTATTTACTTACTTTTATGTTTCAATCACAAACCAACTCAAATCATATTCGTGCAATTTACAATTCAATTCTGAACATCATCTCAGATAGTTTCTAGTCCATGTGGAGATCGATAATTTACTTATTACTTGCTGCAGACTGCGTATACTTGCGTGAAGTGCGAACTAATCACACTTAAAGCATTTAGCTATCCGCTATAGCACTTCAGCAATTTATAATTTACTTATTACTTGCTGTAGACTGCGTATACTTGCTGCAGTCAGCTAACTATCCTCAAATCCAAACCAAGCAAAAATTCAAGCACCAACAAGAGATAAGGTTCACTAACCTCCAAACAGACTCTATTGAGATCAACTCGGTGACCCAGCAAAAATATATACAAAATGCCTCGAAGAAGAAACACCACAACTAAATTCCATAAAACTTACCACTAATGCACAACTGGGAGCAAACAACCAGCACTACTGCCCGAATCCAACTAGACTTCAAAATGACAACCAATTGATAACTCTACATAATAGAGTTATTTAGGCATTATTTTTAACAAATTCTTGCATTGTAATTAAGAAATGTAAACATTTTAGGTAGAATGACAGTTAGAAAGTAAGAAATGCTTAAAAGTTCCATATGAAGAGTATATAGCGTTAAAATGTCAAAACTAGGATTTATAATTAGACGCATTAAGCTAAAACACGTTGAACCAAATCTTGTTAATGCGATATCTTTTTGTATAGAATTTAGGAACGTTTTGCGTTACACTAACCGAGGGATGCACAAGACAATGCTTCAACAAAATGCAAGAAAACAATTATCTCTATGGATTCGGGAATGCTCCATGTTGCACTAGAATCAGAATGCTCTGACTAAAAGAGGGGATATAAGGACACAAATATCACTTTAGGAAGAATCGTGAAAATATAATGTTACATTATGCCTTGAACGCGCTAATGCCCTGCGATTAGTAGTTGGGGGTCTCGCTAACCGCACTCAGCAGAGAATTCTATTTTGTAACGTGCATCTACGTTCGCATTCTATTCTACATTTACGCATTCTGTAATAGGGTTTAATGAGAGTTCATATATAAACTCGAATTAAACTTTAGCCATATTATGACGTTCATTCTATAATCTCTGTAATTCGTTTCTCCTTAATAAAACTCTGCCCCCTTTTTGGCCTAAACTAGCTAACACAACGTTAGTGAACCACGTAAATTCTGTGTGTTCTTTCTTCTCTCCCATTTTCTTTATCCTTGTATTGGTTGTTAATTGTCGTTTTCATAACAATCTGGTATCAAAGCCGTATTTCGATAGGGTTCAAGTTTTTGCAATTATTTTTTCAACAATCGATTCAAAGATGTCTGGTGTTAACGTGAAAGTCAAGAAATTTACTACAGGGAGAAGTTTCGGTCTATGGCAGATTAAGATTCGAGCCTTGCTAGAGAAGCGGGGTCTGTGGAAGCCTCTTACTGCCAAATGGAAGAATGCAAAATTGGACGAAGATGAGGAGATGATGAGCCTAGAAGAAAAGACGCATTCAACTATTATGCTTTATCTTATCGACGATGTCATCGGTGAAGTCATAGATCAAGTTAAGGCTGCCAGTTTGTAGTTGAAGCTCGAGAGTCTATATATGATGATGTCTTTGACCAAGAAGTTGCTTTTAAAGCAACGGTTATTCAGCCTCCATATGTCTAAAGGTACGCTTCTGAAAGATCATCTTGATAAACTAAATACGATATTAATGGATCTGCGTAATATCGAAGTTAAGATAGATGATGAAGATGCTGCTTTAATTCTGTTGGTATCGTTGCTGCTGTCGTATGTATTTTTTGTAGACTCGTTTATATCTGGCAAGGATACGCTGTCTTTAGATGAAGTAAAGAATGTTTTACTTACTAGAGTGGACAGCCATAGGGTCGATGGTAAAACAGAAAGTAGAGCGTAAGGTTTGGCTGCAACAGGAAGCAAAGGTCAAAAGCCTGGAAACAAAAAGCCGAAGGAATTTACCCCAAATTCTAAAGGCCCGAAGAAGTATAATTCCAAGGCAAATGACACTTGAGCTTACTGCAACAAAAAGGGACATTGGAAGCGTGATTATCCTGGCAGTAACAGTTACCAACCTGATAAAAATGAAGGTTCAGCAGCCGTAGCAGTGGGTGACTACAGCTCTGAGAAGATCTGGCCCTAGCTACAAATGATCACACCTCTTCTAAAGGTGTGTGGGTCCTCGATTTAGGTGCTTCGTATCACATGTGTCAGAACAAGGAGTGGTTTTCAACGTATGAACAGTATGATGGTGGTAATGTATCAATGACAAACAGTTCAATCTGTAAGTTAGTTGGAATTGGCTCAATCAGGATACGAATGCATAACGGGTTATTCTACATTTTGAATGATGTAAGGCATCTTCCATCAATGACCAAAAGTTTAATATCTCTCATTACACTGGACAACAAGGGTTTCAGTTTTAATGGTGAAAGTGGAGTCATGTACGTTCGCAAGGATTCAAAAGTAGTTCGGAAAGGTATCAAACGTGGAACCTTGTATTTTTTTGAAAGGTGTTGCAGAACATATGAACCGAACTTTACTGGAGAGAGTAAGATGGATGCTCTCAAATGCTGGGTTAGCTAAAAGATTTTAGGCAGAAGTAGTAAATACAACGTGCTATCTGATTAACCGTGGGCCTCATACAGGTATTGAGTATAAAACATCGTATGAGGTATGGTCTGGTAAGCCTGCAGATTACTCTTCATTAAAAGTTTATGGTTGTAATATATATTATCATGTCAGTTAGGGCAAACTAGAGCCAATAACGAAGAAAGGTATTTTACAGGGTTATAGAACTAGAGTTAAGGGATACCGAATATGGTCTCTTTCAAGAACACAGTTATTCTTAGTCGAAATGTTACTTTCGATGAGAATTCTATATTTAACTCCATTGTGCAATCCACAGTTACAGAGAAAAATAGTGGTGTTGATAAACTGGTAGAGCTGGAATTCAGTTCAAATAGAGATGAATTACAGCACCAAGGTGGAGAATTAGATAAATATGCTACAGATGGATCAGATATGCCTACTGATTAGTTAGATGATCAGGCTGATACTGCTACAAAAACTGATACCACTAGTCAATCTTCTAGTATGGAAATCAGAAATTCGAGTATAGCTCTTGATAGAGCTAGAAGAAATGGAGTTAGAGCTCCAGTCAGATATGGTTTGGAGGATATGGTTGCTTATGCACAGCAGATCGCTAAAGGGGTGGACACTTATGAACCGCTACCTATAAAGATGCCATTTCGTGTAGTGAGTCAGAAAAGTTGCTTGCTACAATGGGTGATGAAATGGAGCCTCTAGATAAGAATCAGACGTGGGAGTTAGTCAAATGATCAAAGGAAAGGAAAATTGTGACTTGCAAGTGAGTTTTCAAGAAAAAAGAAGGAATCTCATCTTCTGAGGGATAAAAGTATAAAGTCCGTGTAGTTGTAAGAGGGTTCACTCAAAGAGAGAGTGTTGACTATAATGAGATATTCTCATCAGTAGTCAGACACACTTTTATCAAGGTGCGACTAGCTATGGTGGCCCATCAAAATTTAGAACTTGAGCAACTAGATGTGAAGATAACTTTTCTGCATGGACAGCTGGATGAAGAGATTTATATGATCCAACCTGATGGGTTCTAGTGTCCTGGAAAAGAAGGCTATGTTTGCAAACTAAAGAAGTCATTGTATGGACTAAAGCAATCTCTAAGGTAGTGGTACAAGAAGTTTGACAACTATATGATTGAGTTCGACTACAACAGAAGTCTGTATGATTGTTATGTGTATCAAGACAAGTGTAAAGATGGTTCGATGATCTATCTTGTTTTGTATGTAAATGACATGTTCATAGCTACAAACGTAAAATATGATAATCAGAGGTTGAAAGATCTGCTGAGTGCTGAATTTGAAATGAAAAATTTTGGTGCTGCTCAGAAAATCCTGGGTATGGAGATTTATAGGGATCGAGAAAATAAGAAACTCTTCTTGTCACAAAAGGGTTACATTCTGAAGATTTTGTCAAGAGTTGTTAGTGCTGTCAGTCGGTATATGGGCCAACCTAGGAAAGAACATTGGCAAGCTCTGAAGAGGATTTTCTACTACCTTAGAGGTACATCTGATGTTGGTCTTGTTTATGGCAATGAGACGCAATGCTCAATAACTGGTTATTCTTACTCACACTATACTGGAGATGTTGACAATAGAAGATCGATGACTAGTTATGTTTCCACTTTGGGAGGTTCTCTTGTTAGTTAGAACTACAGTGACTTTATCTACAACTGAAGCAAAGTATATGGCTTTGACAGAAGTTGTTAAAGAGGGAACCTGGTTAAAATGACTAGTCGGTGATTTTGGTCTACATCATGATTGTACAACAGTGTACTGCGATAGTTTGAGTACTATATACCTTGCGAAGGATCAGGTTCATCATGAAAAAACTAAGCACATAGATGTGCAATATCATTTTCTGCGAAATGAGAAAAGGATAAAGGGTTGAAAGTGGGCATTGCTGATAATCCTATTGATATGTTCACCAAGGCAGTTCTGCATGGCAAGTGCCAGCATTGCTTAGACTTGCTAAATGTTCACCAATGGATGCTAGTTTGTTAGAGTTTTACCATAACTTGATTGCAATGTTTTCGAGTGGACACGATTGAATCCTCAGCCATGTTTGTTGTTCACGGAGCTAAAAAAAGCTAGTAATAGGGTGTCTGTCGAAGTCCACAGATCGCGAGTGACTGCGAATCAGTTCTTGAGAAACCTATTCTATCTACTTTCTTTATTTTTTTTCCTTATTTATTTTCGTTATTGCTTTCGTAAATAAGATTTCCCTTCCACATTTGTTTGAAATCTTAGGAGCAGGTTGTAACACAACTCTTGAATTTTGTTACACGAGATGTTTATTTTTAATTCTTTATTGCCTTTTGCATTCTCACACATATTTACATTTTAATTATGATGCATGCTAAGCAATATTAAAAGAAGGAATAAGTAATTTGATATACCTTTCGGTAAAGGAGATGCGTTAATAAATATGGTGGTTGTTTAAATTAAGCAATGGTCGATTGACAATCCACTTGTGGCTTACTTTTTGTTTGCCTTGAATAAAGAGGCAATAAAGAATTAATCCAACCATAACCGCTAGGTTATGCTTGATCTCACGCATTTTTTGGGAAAGGATTAGAGATAACCGTCCCACTAGGCACATGCATATCACTCATTTTAATTCCAAACTCACGGGCAGAGTATCGACAAGTTTGATGTAAGGTGTTTCGAAATAAATCTTTAAGTTATAGTGAAGCGTGAGTTGAACTTCTAACCAACATTCATCTTAAGCTATAAACTAATCGCTTTCCGAACTTGAACTTGTGCTTTTCTAAAATAATCCATTAGACTTAAGAACCAAACCACCAACCAATTAAACAATCTTTTCTTTTCTGCTTGACTCTTAGATAAACATTATTGATTAACACAATTCCCTGTGGAGAACGATATAATAAATATTTATCACTTGCTGCCTACTTGACTGCGCATACTTATATAAAATGCCACTCATGATCGTAAGACTTTGAATTGATTCACTAGAATATTTATACATCACAGGTGTATCGCATCACCAACTAAGAGTCTCACTTTGACCTTCACTAACAATCTGCGACGAAAGCTGGACACTTTGAGCAAAACCTTTCTTGACTTTAATAGCTAACAACTAACATGTTACTCCTACTCTAGGAACCATGGAAGAACAAGACCTCGAAGTTCCTTATCTCTACAACTAAACATACTGGAAACGTCATTTGGTGATGAAAAACTAAAGATACAACACCTGACGAACCACAACTTGAAATTTAGCACGAACAAGGGTCTCTAACCATGTGCCCAAACTTGAACCCAAAACAATTATTGGGAAAGAAAACCAATTCCCTAGCCACGACTAAGCTCATAGAAGCAGAAGCACCTACCATCATAATCTGCAATACTTTTCGAGACTAAACTTAATGGCCTCCACACTCCAGAATGAGGAACAAGCCAATAGACTGTTGATAAATCTAAATTTTAAAGTTATTTAGGCTTTAACTTTAGTGCATTTCAAAAAAATTTGCATTGATTAGATATATATTATAGTTAAAATGACAATAGATCTAAAAGTATTTATATAAATTCATGAATAGAAAGTCTAAAGGACTTAAAAGATAAGACTAGGAAAAACTAATAACTCTTGAAGCAAAACTAAGAATGTCCGATGCTTTGAGCAAAGATATGTCAAGAACCCAAGTCTCATTAAATAATCTCTTATGTGCATGATTTGGCAACGCTATGCACCTCGCACGAGAATCTAGGATACAATGTTTGGCACATTCAAGGTTGTAAATCGAGAATATCCCTGAGGCAGAATCACAGAAAAAAGAAAGATCCTTTATCTTGCCGCAAGGGACAAGAAAAGGTTCCAAAATCTTCCGTAGATGGAAACTTGGGCCACACGCTATTTAGATGCCTATAAATACATGAAGGAACAAGGTTCACGGTGTGTTGGTTTACTAGGGTTTGGTAGGCTAGTACAAAGGTGTTTGTAGAAGTTTGGAGATAGCAAATGACAGCGGAATCAGTTCTTTAGCAGCCCATTTATTTTATGTCATCTACTATTTTCATAGATTAGGATTTCCATTTAGCACTTGCACTTTTAATTTATTGGGAGTGGGTTGTAACATAGTTGTTAATAAATTCCTTTTTATATTTGTTGATTATGTTATTATTATATTTTCTACATTTCATACATTATCTTTTAATATAAACACATTCTAAGCAGCAAAAAAAGAACAAATAGTAAGTAATATTCATTGAGGATAAAGGAAGATGTGTTATTGTTTATGGCGGTCGCGATTTAGCAAGGGTCAATTGACAACCAACCTGTAGAAAACTTAACGTTTACCTTAGAAGGGGGGATGATAAGAGACAAACAACCATAACCATTATGTTAGTGAAAGATCTCTGATGCGATTATTAATCGTTCTGATATAACTACGTAATGAATGGATTCTAGGCTTAACCTATTGCTAAGTGCGGCTTCAGAATCACTACACGCAAGCATACACGGTCGGATTGCAGCAAGTAATAAGTAAATTGTCGATCTCCATAGGGATTAAGGTCTAGAATTATTTTTACTAAATTTAAGAGTTGTGCAAGTAAATAAAAAGCATGAAATTGATGGATGATTTGGATTTTTCTAAGACTCTAAGTATGCAATAAACAAATTAGGAAAGGTGAAAATTGTAGATATAGAAGATGTTGAATATACAATAATGGTAATTTGATTTCACACTTCCTTGTCTTAATAAGTGTTTTCCAAAATTAATGATTTATGACTAGTACGGCTTCCGCAGCAATTATTCATACTAACCCTGGGCGACGTGTGCGATAGTAAGGCAATTCCTAACTCCTCAACTCATGCGAGAGTTCTCACGATGAACCTATCCTAAGATACTTGACCTGCCTTTAATTCCCTCTTTCTAGTTTACTAAAGGTTAACATACGTGGGTAGCTAATTGACGTATACTTAAAAGTAAAATTTCAGCAGTATAAAAGCTAAGAACCTACAATGAAACATGCATTCTAAATACGAATTAACACCATAGCTTCTATCTAATGAGACATAGAAACGACAATAAATAATAAGGGAAATTTAGATATCTCATTACTAAAAGTTGTAACAGTTCTATAATCTACTCCTAACTAATAAAGCATTAAAATAACAGATAGGAATTGGCACGATTGTGAAGTGTGAAAAGTCCTTGTCATCGGCTCCTATGAACACCACCAGTTTTGGTTCACGTAGATTGGCTTTTGGCCAACCTTCCAGTTCTGGCCACCCTCTCTAACTCCTCGATTTGATCTTTTTTTCTTTTTTTTTTTTGTTATATATAAAGTTGATTTGCTTGGCTAGCAAGTTTGGGTGAGCTAGAATACCATCATCAATACAGGTTTTCTTAATTTCTGCGAAAATTTCTTATTTACGCCAAATTGATTGCTTGATTGATTTTTTGTTCTTTCCTTATTGGTATGATTCCTCGAACGCAACTGCCTTGTGGCTGCATCGTGTTGCGTTTATGTTTTGCTGTTTGCATAGATTCTTTTCGTAGTGCCTAAGTTCCGTATTCCCTGCATTGTATCGCATTTACCACAGTTATTCATTCTTTTTACTCTAAAATACGATGTTGAGCCTTTGCTAAGCTAAATCATGAATGCATGTGATTTCTATTAATTTTACTCACATTGAGTCTTTTATAGGTCGATTATTTCCCTTGAAACTTAGAAAAATGCGTACTAAACTAGCCTAATTTATGCTCTATTTGAGAGCTATCAAACACCCAAACTTAAATCATTGTTTGTCCCAAGCAATTCGTGATCTAGCTATTAGCATTTTTCTTTTTCAAATTCAGCCTTCTCCTTTTAAGCATAACTCTAACAAGTCTTATCGCATCTCATAATCTTAGCATAAAAACTTTCTTCTCTTATCAGTTTGCAAACTTTCCCAAAGATTCAGGTTTGCTTCCAAAATTCTCCATATCGTGACTGGTAGATTGTTCCTCATTACAAGTATTTCCTATAACTCAATTTATTGTATTCAACTACTTCTATGACTAAGGTTGGCCAACGCATTTTGTCAAGACTGCTATTTAGGTCCTCAGATCCCTTAAAGATTTTCTCTTGAGCTTTACGCATTCCAAATGGGTTGCACTCATATCTACAATTCCATAGTTCTTAGAATGATTTTCTTGTGCATAAAGCATTTCATCTAAGAAAAAGAATTTCAGCTAGAGCTTTGGTAGACAGCAGAGTACCCCGAGAATTCATACGGCTATTCGCTCTTTTCTGACTTTATTTGCTCAAAATACGTTGACCTTCATTTTATAATCTTTTTTTTTTTTGTAAACATTGCTATTTGCTTACTTTTTCTCTCTTTTCCTCAGTGGGCTTGCCCTCACCCGCAAACTTAAAATCTTCATAGTCTGCAATGAAGGTGAAGCTTAGTTCTCCCAAACTTGATTATTTATGCAATTAAGTACACTATCTCAACCTCTAGGACTTCCTTGTAAATTTTTTGTTCTTTCTGCCATATGCGATATGACTATTTTGGTGCTATGTTTGAATTTAGGGAAATTTAAGAATTCTTCTAAAGAAAACAAATTTCATGCTAGAATTTAGATTCACGATAATAATGTTAGCGCCAATCTTTCATAGGAAAATTCGACTTCTTTTGAAAATAAGAGAAAATAATAAATTCCTCCTAAAATGATATGCATGCGATACTAAAAATAAATAAATTAAACTACTACATCCTATCATGAAATTCATGCACCAGAAAGTATTAAAATTGCTAAAAATAGAAAGATAACAGAGCGAGACTTCCATCTAGTTGTTTACATTGGTGCCTTTGACATCCTTACCTATTTTTTTCTTTGTATCGAGTATTTAATTTGAAAATTTTGGCATCTCGGAGTGTTCTTTTAGTGTAGTGGCAACTTTCCAAAGTAATTCATCTCTTTCATTTGCTTAGGCTCAGAAGTCTTGAGAATTGGCGAAAAGTGATTCGAATTGCTAAACCAATTCGTCTGCAGAAAAAAAATGCTTCCATTTGCTTCCTTCTTTTTGGCCACGTCGTATCCTCAACCACCTTTAGATGTTTTGTGTAAATTTTCAAAAAAATTTCATTGGGTTGCGGCTCAACACCTTGTTCCATACATAACATTGTGTTAGTGAATGGATAAAACATCTTCCTGCGCTTGGCTGAAATCCAACGCTGAATTTGTCCTTCTATTATTCTTTCCAAGTTAATGCGTTTTCTACTTTTAATCGCGTACAGCAGTAGTGCCTGGTCTCTACTCACTATCTTTGCATTGTTTGATGGAATGATTGAGTTTTTTATGAAATGCATCGAATCTTATAATTCTGGTTTAATGCTCTCCGCTGGAAATGACCATTGGTTCTTCCCTTTTGCTCATTCCGTTCTAATTATCTTCGCACAATCCTGCAACTGTCTCTTGGTTGGCACATTCAATAACCATTGACAATCTTTCCTGATGTGGTCAAAAAGGCAAAAAATTTCGTTCAATACTGAAGATCTATAATTTATGACTTGACCTTCAACGTACGAGAAAAATAGTTTGTCTCTATGCAGAATAGCATAGAACTAGCAAACCCATTCTGGTCTTGCATCCATGGTTGGTTGTGCTAGTTTTTCTCAGCCCAAAGTACATACCTCGTACAGGTCTTTTTTTGGTTTGTACAACGCTGGCCAACCACGATGTTGCCAGAATGTTTTCCTTGTTAGCGATACGTAAAGATCTACTGCTGGAACAACTGTATGTCCTCCCCTGGTTCCTATTACCTTACCTTGCTAGATGTTTTGTTACTTAAGGCCATTATTTACAAGGGAACGAGGCTGTGAGCAGGATCTCTAGATCTCAAAAGTACAGGCTAAAATGTGGTGATTGTTACTTTCGTTCACGTGGTTTATATAATGTTTTGAAGTTCGAATATTTTTGTGCAAGGTAAGAAATAATCACGGAATGAAAATTTCTAATTCGATGTCAAGAATCTTACTCTGATTTTTCGTACCAATGCTTTCCAGAATTGCGTAAAGAAAATATATGGAAATAACTAAAAAGAAAAATTGCATAATTGAAAAAAAAAATTCCTATTCTAAATTATAAAATAAAGAAAATGCTATAAGATTTTGCACAAAGTCAGAACTACTGAATTTTTGCATTCCAGGAATGCTGCTGAGTAGGACCTGGGAGGAATTCTTTATGTTAATTCCATCTGGTGCGAGTTGTCCTTGCTTGGGCCATTTATATATTTTCACAACAAAACCATCTTTGATAGCTTGCTCTTGCTTTACTCTTTCATTTGCCTTAATACGTGCATGATAGCTCTCAAATAGAGCATATTTTAGGCTGTATTAGTTTGCATTATTCTTAAGATTAGGGGAAATAATTGAGCGTTAATAGGAAATTACGAATATAAAACATAGAAATCAGCATGCATGCATAAAGTAGCATGATAAGCGTAGTTCACGAATTACGTATGAACATTATACAACTATGCGCTAAAAAAGGGTTATTTAATTAAGGGAATGTAGAACACTTATGCTGGAAGGACAAACCAATGCGAATGGCGACACATACACAAGACTCACGAGTTCAGAAGGTGGTTGCGTTCGAAGAATCACACCAACAAGGAAATAATAGAGAATTAATCAACAATTAAGTTGGTGTCAATCAAATAAATTCCAGCAGAAATCAAGAGATCCTGCATTAATGTTGATTTTCTAGCTCACCTAGGCTTACCGACCAAGTAAATCAAATCTATAAATTTCAAGAAGGAAGCCGAGGTTAAGTGAGCTAGTGGGATAGTTAGAAGCCCATCGATGAGAGAAGCAACTGGTGGTGTTCGTAGGAGCCGACGACAAAGGGATTACACACTTCACAACCGAGCCAATTCCATTTTAACATTTTCTAGAAGTAGTTGTAATTCTGAACATTTAGTAGTCATAATAAAATCGTCTGGTTTAAACTTCTTACTTATGTTTATTGCTATGCTGTGTTATAGGAGTCTTGAATGAATAGTCCAGAGTAGAAGCATGTTATGAGTGTAGGTTAGAGAGTTTTACACTGCTACATTTACGATTTTACACATATGCATCGATTAGCTACCCACGTATATAACTTGTTGTGAGTTCGGAAGAAGGAACAGTATGATGACCCAGTATGTTACAATAGGTTGAAAGCAAGTCTGTGCATCATTTAGGGAGTTAGGAATAACCTCACTATTGCTTACGTTGCCCCGAGTTGAGTACGGAGTCGTAGCAAATGCTGGCTCTATCGTAAATCATTAAGTACGGAAGTACTTTTTGGTAGAAGGAAGCGAGAGACTAAATAATTAGTTTTGCGCTCTTAACAGTTTCTACAACTGTCTATTTTATCATTACTCATTGTATTCATATTTATTACTGTATGCATTACATCATTTTATTATTATCATAAAAAACAAACAACCATCTTCAACCCATGCTTTTACTTTTCTCCACAACTCTCACCTGATCAATATTAATTCTAGACGTCAATCTCTGTGGGATCGATGAAATTATATACTTATTACTTACTGTAGTCCGACCGCATATACTTGAGCATAAGCGATTCCGAGGCATACTTAGCAATAATTTTAACTCTAAATTAATTACAGTACGAATATATTAGCACCTGGATCGCTAGTCAAGTTTTTGTACCGTTGCCAAGGATTGATTATTAGAATTTCTAGTATTAGGTAAAGAGTAGTTTTTATTGCTAAAAAGGTTGAATACTTGTATTTCAGGGGAACCTCGACTCAAGACAACACAACCAATAGGGAAGGAAGTCCCAATCACATACCACAAGCACGAGCATCAAAGATGGCAATCAATCACTTTGCGAATCAACAATGGAGCAACATTGTAACCACGAAACATACACATTTTATTCAGCAATAAGGCTAAGCGAAGGAGACATACACAACCAATTTCTATTCAATGCATCCTAATTAGGAATAACAGTTGTAGTTTGGGGAAAGTCATAACAGTAACTTTCAGCACCAATCTAGTCTACAAAGAGATCACAGGAACATGAGTCATACATGGAAAACTAGGTGTCATGAACCTAGGGGACCACTGTACAATCTTGAGCAGTTTCCTGAGGACAGAACCATTGAAGAAGAAGAGCAGCTACGATGGAGGAAATGGATGAGGGACAATGGTATAATACTAGAACCTCATCGACCCAATCATTAACACAAACCATCGCTAAAAGCAAACACGGAGAAAAGTGGAGCTTGTAACACAAACAAAGAAGAGACAACCCTAGGGGCTGACGTACTTAATGTAGTATCCACCATGGAATTTTTTGATGATTTTGAACTTTCATGGGAAGAATTTCGGCTGGCCATGTTAAAACGAGAAGAATAGGCCAAAGCTCTAAGGCACGCAGAAGAAGTAGAGGAGAACAAATGAGACGTTTTCAGCAACAGGAGGAAGCTTAGGCAAAGGTCGCCGCCCTAGAAGCTGAGATTAAGGCAAAATAAGAGGATATATTACAAAAGATGAGATATCGGCAGCAGGAAGAGGCCTGAGCAAAGTTTGTCGCCCTGGAAGCTGAAGCTATGGAAGAAGTTGTGAAAGCAAAAGAAAGATCGAAAGTTGACACTGAGTAGAACACAAGTCATGAAAGCCACAATGAGGATGAATATCTTCAACAAACCAGCATAGTGAGTAATGAACTTGCAGAGCCAAGTATTAGGATTCCGCATCAAACCGATAGGAGAGACGCAGAATCAAACATTTCGTAGGAGAATAATGCTAGCGCGCAAAGCCACGGGTTACTAGCAATGATACCTGTAGTTTTTAGGCTACCATAACTACAACCATCCCAGTAATTGATCAGTAAAAAAGGTGACACTTGGGCAATTCAACTGAGCTATAAATCGAGACATTAGATCCTATCAATGCTGATAAGGGTAGGACAACCGCGCATCAAGACGCATTATAAAGAAAGGGAGGAGAAGGCTATCAAAGATGGCGTAGCTCCTAAGATATATACCAAAGCGAGGACAACTGTACCAGATGGAATTAGAACAAGGTTTGACCCATATCCTACACAACAACATTTTTTAATGCAAAAATCTGGTATTTCTTACTTTGTGCACAATTTATAGGAATATTTAGAATAAGGAAGCATTTCAATATATGCAATTTTTTATTTGGTATTGTTTCCTTGAAATTTAAATTTCATTAGTTTTAGAAGGAATCGGTTCGAGTTTGGAAAATATTGCTGCAGAATTTAAATTTTTCTTTTTGTGATTATCCCTTTCCTTGCACACGGATTTCTAAAATCATTCAAAAGCCAATATAAACCCTGTGAAAGGAAGGGTCAATCATAACATTCTCATCACACCTCAAGAAACCATAACTCTAAAACCAGTACTCGAAACCAATGGCCTCAAAGAGCATAGCAACCTGGAAGGGCAAGGCAGTAGAAGATGCTGACGATGGACACACAGTGGTTTAGAAGCAAACCTTTATGCATCGCTGGCAGGGAAGAGATTTTGGCAGGATCGAGGATGGCCTGCAAGATGTATTCCACATGTAGCACAAGTTAAGCTAAACGAGTTGGGCTGGCGCAGCCTGGCAATGCCTACCTAGGGTGCAAGGGCAGATTGGGTCGCCAGTTTTATGCAAACTGGAATAAAGAGAGAAAACTATTCTCGCACGTAGAAGGATATGTTATAGACTATAGATTTTCAGCCTAGAACAAAATGTTCTAGCTTCCTAATGACATTGGGTCGGAACGTCAAAAGTTTTTAAAAAAACTAACTAAGAAGCAGTTGTAGGATTGCACAAAAATAATTGGAGCAAAAGGCACCAAGTGGAAGAATCAATGGTTGTTTCCAATGGATGACATTAAACCAGAATTGCAGGGTTGGATTATATTCATAAAAAATGCAATTATTCCATCTGCCAATGCTTAGATAGACAGCAGAGAACAAGCACCTGCTTAATGCGATTATAATCGGAAAGCAAATCAATCTAGGCAAGATAATGGAAGGAAAAATTCAGCGTTGGGCCTCAGCTAAATGCAGGAAGATGTTTTACTCGTACACTATCACTAAATTGTGTTTGGAGCAAGGTGTTCAACCACAAGCAGCTGACAGAATCTTGAAGGTACACACTAACCATATGGAAGAAGCTGATAATCTGAAATGGAAAGAAGAAGGGAAGCAATTCAAAGCATTTTTAGCCGAGGATAACTTGGTTAAACAATTTAAGGCGCTGTTCGCCAAATTGTAAGACTTTTGGGAATACTCAAATAAGAGAGATGAGATAATAGTAAAAGTAGCTGCGGCACTAATAGAATACTTCGAATGACCTAAATTTCCAAAACATATACTCAATTCGGAGCAGGGCAATCCAGAGGCAATGCAGAAACTTAGATGGAAGTCTCGCTCTCTTATTTTCTTTTAACGCATTTATTTCTTTCGCATGCATTTCATTTTTAGTCGCAATTTAAATTTGATAAGAACATGCATTTTGGATTGCAATTTTTTTCTATTTTCCTTATGATTATCTAATAAATTAGCAATTTCCCTTTGAAAGCTTAAGGGAACACTATTATTGCAAAACTAAGTTTAGTAGGAAACGCGGTTTCAATTAGAGGAATTCTTAAGTTCCCTTTAATCCAAACCTAGCATTAGAATAATCCTTATCATGAAAGACAGAAAGAACAAAAATTTTGCAAGGAAGTCTTAGAGCTTGAGATAGTGTACTGCAATCACAGTAATAACTAAGTTTGGGGGTAAGGAAAGCCGGAAGAGTAAATGCTGCTTTTACTATTATGGTTAGTGTGTACCTTTTTTCCATCTCAGATTAGCAGCTTCCTCTTGGGACAATGAAGACTTTAAGTTTGGGGGTAAGTGCAGCCCGAGGAGTAAATGCTGGAAAGAAAAAGTGATCGAAAGCAGCATTGAAAAAAAATATCTTATAAAATAAAGATTAGCATATTCTGGGCAAAATAAAAGAGAAAAGAAGTGTGATTAAGCCTTAGGACTCCTTAAGTATTTCGATGTCTATGGAAGCGCAAGCTTAAATTCTACTGCTTAGGTGATTTTTTTATGCTCAAATAAGACATCTTAGGAACTATGGAATTATAAACATGAGTACAACCCGAGAGGAATGCAAAAAGCATAGCAAGAACCCTCGAAGAATATAAGGGCCTAGAAAGTTTTGACAAAATATGTTAGGCAAACTTAGACTAAAAGTGATTGCGTACAATAGATGGAGTAATGAGAAAAAATTACGATGAGGAACATTCTGTCGATCGTGGTAAGGAAGATTTAAAGGCATGCTAAAAAATGATATGCGATAAGACTTGCTTGTTTTATGCTCGCAAAGAGGAAAAGCTGATATACTTATTAGAAGAAGCTAACTGGCAGTTATGCATTACTTGGGACAAGCAATGATTTAAGTTTGGGGGTTTGATAGATCTCAAATAGAGCATATTTTAGGCTGCATTAGTTTGCATTATTCTTAGGATTAAGGGAAATAAATGAGCGTTAATAAGAAATTGCGAATATAAAACATAGAAATCAGCATGCATTCATAAAGTAGCATCACAAGCGCAGTTCGCGAATTACATATGAAAATTATACAACTATGCGCTAAAAAAGGGTTATTTAATGCAGGAAATGTGGAACACTTATGCTAGAAAGACGAAGCAATGCGAACGACGACACACACATAAGAATCACGTATTTACAAGGCGGTTGCATTTGAAGAATCACACCAACAAGGAAATAACAGAGAATCAATCAAGCAATTAAGTTGGTGTCAATCAAATAAATTCTAGCGAAAATCAAGAGAATCTGCATTAATGTGGATTTTCTAGCTCACCTAGGCTTGCCGACCAAGTAAATCAAATCTATAAATTTCAAGAAGGAAAAGAAGTTAAGTGAGCTGGTCGGATGGCCAGAAGCCAATTGATGCGAGAAGCAACAGGGGGTTTTCGTAGGAGCCAATAACATTGGAACTGCACACTTCATAACCGAGCCAATTCCATTTTATTGTTTTTTTAGGAGTAGTTGTAGTTCTGAACATTTAGTAGTCATAATAAAATCTACTAGTTTAAAATTCTTACTTGTGTTTATTGCTATGCTGCGTAATAGAAGTCTTGAAGAATAGTCCCGAGTAGAAGCATGTTAGGAGTTTAGATTAGAGATTTTTACACTGCTACATTTACTATTTTACACATATGTGTCGATTAGCTACCCACGTATATAACTTGTGGTGAGTTCGAAAGAAGGAACCGCCTGATGAACTAGTATGCTACAATAGGTTCAAGGCAAGTTTTTGCATCATTTAGGGAGTTAGGAATAACCTCACTATTGCTCACGTTGCCTCGAGTTGAGTACGAAGTTCGCAGCGGAAGTTGGCTCTGCCGTAAATCATTAAGTGCGGAAGTACTTTTTGTTAGAGGGAAGCGAGAGACTCAATAACTAGTTTCGCGCTCTTAACATTTTCTACAACTGTCTATTTTATTATTACTCATTGCATTCATATTTATTACTATCTGCATCGCATCATTTTATTATTAGCATAAAAAAATAAACAACCTTCTTCAACCCATGCTTTTACTTTTCTACACAACTTTCGCCTGATTAATATTAATTCTAGACATCAATATCTCTGTAGGATCGATAAAATTATATACTTATTACTTACTGCAATCTGACCTCGTATACTTGCACGTAAGGGATTCCGAGGCATACTTAGCAATAATTTTAACTCTGAATTAATTACTGTACGAATATATTAGCACCCGGATCGCCAGTCAATGTACCTCCTATCAATGTTAGAGTTGATAAGGTTCGTAGCGTCTGAGTGATGCTCAATTGGGTTGCCCGTGCGTCGCTTCCTCGACTGATCAATTTTTTATGCGTTTGCGGGCATGTTAGATTAAAAACACGTAGCACTATTGCATGTGGTTCATTGTTTTACAAGCTATCTATATTTTCGTGCGGATTTGATGATTATTCCTTCACCCGACTGGTTTACATTAGAACATTAGTGCTATGTACTGCAGGCTCATTACTCAAAAGCTAATTGGTTAAGGATTTGTATCATCGTTATGACTGTCATCCCTTGGATTCTGCATAGTATCAATATTGGGACCTTCTTCGTTCTCACTCACAATTTCCTCTTTATTGTCAATTTCTGAATTGCTGGGTTAGCAAACCTTGCCCAAGCTTCTTCCTGTTGCTGATATCGCATCCTTTGCTCTTCATCTTCTACTGCTTGCGGTAAAGCTATAACTTCTTTATTCTTTTTCATGATGGTTAATCTGAAATCTTCTCATGAGAGTTCATAGTCAATTTCGTCTGTTGTCACCTCGTTAAGTGCATCGGCCATTAGGAATGTATCGTTTGGTTTTTTAACTTATTTGATGGCTACGCTTTTTTTTAGTGTTTCCTCAAGTTCAGTTTCGTGATTTGGTTCCTGGGGTGTGGAAATGATTCCATTTTCCATCATCTAATTTTGAAGTTTGAGTCGCATTTCATCTTCCATATGTGTGTCTCCAAGAGATTACTCATAATTATACTTCGGGTAATTCCTAACTCCTCAAATCATGCTAGAGTTCTCACGATGAATCTATCGTAACATACTGGACCTGCCTCAAATTCCCTCTTTCGAGTTTACTGAAGGTTAGCATACGTTGGTAGCTAATCGACGTATACTTAAAAGTAAAATTTCAACAGTATAAAAGCTAAGAACCTATAATGTCAACAAGCATGCTACATACGAATTATCACATAGCTCCTATCTAATGAGACATAGAAACGAACAAAAAATAATAAGGAAAATTTAGATATCTCATTACTAAAAGTTGTAACAGTTCTATAATCTACTTACTAATAAAGCATTAAAATAACAGATAGGAATTAAAGCGGTTATGAAGTGTGCAAAATCTTTGAAATCTGCTCCTACGAACACCACCAGTTCTGGTTCACGCAGAGTGGGTTTTGGCCAAGCTACTAGTTCTGGCCACCCTCACCAACTCCCCGATTACATCTTCTTTATTGCTATATATAGAGTTGATTTGCTTGGCTAGCAAGTTTGGGCAAGCTAGAACATCATCATTAATACAAGTTTCCTTGATTTCTGCTGAAATTTCTTGATTTACGCCACATTCATTACTTGATAGATTTTCTATTCTTTCCTTATTGGTGTGATTCCTCAAATGCAACTGCCTTATAACTGCATCGTGTTGCATTTTTTTTCGTTGTTCGTGTAGATTCATTCTGCAATGCCTAAGTTCTGCATTTCCTGCATTGTATCGCATTTAGCGTAGTTATTCATTCTTTTTACTCTAAAATGCGATGTTGGGCCTTTACTAAGCTAAATCATGAATGCTTGTGATTTCTAACAGTTTACTCGCATTGAGTCTTTTATAGCTCAATTATTTCCCTTAAACCTTAGAAAAATACGTAATAAACTAGCTTAATTTATGCTCTATTTGAGAACTATCAATTTCTTATATATTAAATAAGAGAATTAGGAATAATCATCCCCCACTAGTACGCTCATATCACTATTTTAATCCTGAGGTCTATAATTCATTTTTTAGCCTTTAGCATTGGGTCCTAGAAGAAAGCTTTAGATCTAGTGTAGCGCAAATTAATCTTCTTACAATAAGTTTTTCTAAATGAATGTAGTTCACTTCTTGTACTTGAACTTGAGCATTAGTTACAATCCATTAGATTTAGGAACCAAACCACCAATCAACAAATTATCTTTACTTTTGTGTCTATTTTTTAGATGAACACAATTGATTGAGACACAATTCTTTGTAGAGAAAGATAAAAAAATACTTATAACTTGTTGCAACTTCAACTGGTATACTTGCGTAACATGTGATTCCAATGATTACGACCTTCATGACCCGTAATTAGAATTAACCCTTACAATAATTATACCATACATAAAAGTCACACCAAATTTTTGCTTCATTGTCGGTGAATTGTAATTCAATCAATGATGCTAATTTAAAGGTAGTTCTTAATTTTAGAAAGCTAAATGCATCAATTTTTCTGATTACATGTAACTAAAGTGCAGATATATAGAAATTCACGACGAGGAGTTTTAGAATTAGGACCTGATTTGTTGTAAGGTCAAATACATCTTTAGACTTAACATAGAACCACACAAGCCTACCTATTAGTTACTTTGTAAATAATGAACACGTTACCTTACCAGCTAACCTGGATTGTGCACAGATGCCAGGAGTAGAGCTTTCATCACTATCACTAACACTAGGTCGAACAAAGTATAATCAGGCAGTATGATACCAGTAAAAGGGAAAGTGTGCAACATTTCTGGAATGTAGATGTCCATCTGTGGATATCATCGACCCTGTGAATTAGAGAATGCAACAATAGGAGTCCAGAAAAATTCAGTATTTATAAATTCGCTCCTAAGGGTATTGCATGAAATAACTTTTTCTATATCTTACTACAATAAGTATCTATCTTTGCTCGCTTTCATAGGACGTAGTTTAATTTTCTTTATTTTTTATTTTAGCTACTAGAGTTCAAAATTAAAGCAAACATCAGAAAACATAGGACTTCGAATAGGTTAACAAGTTTAGTCGCAAATCGTCGCGTGCAATTAAGTAATTTCAAAGTAAAATAGTAATTCTTAACGAAAACAAATTTTAACCAATGCACACCCGCCTTCGCTGCGGCAATAATGACTATGCATCTGACCATTGCTATGTCGTCCGTAAGTAATAAGTATATAAATTTATCGATCCCACAAAGATTGAGGTCTAGAGCTAACACTATTAAGATAGAGTTGTGTGCAAAAGTAAAACATGCATGTATGAGTTATTGTGGTTTGGTTGAATTTGGATATGTGAATATGTTGCTAAAAATAAATATGATGCAATAAGTAATGCTAACTAGCAATCCTAGAAAATGCTAAGTGCAAGAACTAGCCAAAGAAAGTCTCGCTTCCCTAACAAATAAGTACTCTCGCACTTAATGATCTATGGCAGGACCAGCTTCTGCTGTGAACCCCATACTTAGCAACAGGGCAACACAAGCATTTAGTAAGGTTATTCCTAATACTTTAAGCGGTGAACAGACGTTCACACAACCTAATGTAGCATACTGGGTCAACATGCGGTTCCTTCATTTGAACTCACCACAAGGTGCATGCGTGTGTAGCTAATTGACGCATATATACATAAAATATTATGCAGCAGTGTAAAACTCAATGACCTACGCTCCTAGTATATTTCTATTCATGAATAGTAAACATAAACTCCTACAGCACAACCATAGAGATGAACATCAAATAGAAGTTAAACCAGATCATTTTATTGCAACTATGAAATGTTCAAAACTCCAAGCTACTCCTAATAAAAACAGTAAAAATGGAATTTGCACGGCTGAAGATGTTCAGTCCCCTTGTCAACGACTCCTACGACACCACCATTTTCTTTTCTCTGCGATAGGCTTCATGGCCAACCGACCAGCTCACCTTTCTTGGCTCTCGACCTTGGTATTTATAGTGTTGATTTACTTGGCCGACAAGTCGAGGTGAGCTGTGAAATCTGCATTAATGTAGGATACCCTGATTGCCGCTGAAATTTATTTGATTGACGCTGCCTTGATTACTGATTAACTCTCAATTATTTTCTAGTTGGCGTGTCTTTTCCGAACGTATTTTCATTTTGAATTCGCACCTTTTTGCACTGCTGGTCATCATTCGCTCTGATTGTCCTTTCTACAGTGTAGCTTAATGTGTCCTGCCATTAGCATTGATTAGGCATCGTTTACTCAAGATTTATGCTAAAAACACAAAACTGTGCTTCTGATGCTACTTTATGAATGCATGCTCATTTTCTAAGTCATTTATTCTTAATTCTTATATTAGCGCTTGCTTTTCCCCTTTAATTCTAGAATAATGCAAACTAAGACATCCTAAAATACGCTCTATTTGAGAGCTATCAAACTCCCAAACTTAAATCATTATTTGTCCTCAAGTAATGCTTATTTACCTAGTTAGCTCGATCCTAGTTATTTCGGCATTTTTACTTTTTTCGATCCACTTCTGCAATTCTTATCGTATATCATATTTTCAGCGAGAAACTTCTTTCCCTTTTCAGTTTTCAAACTTTCCTAAAGATTCAGGTTTAATCTTAAAATCTTCCTTACCATGACTGACAGATTGTTCCTCATCGCAAGTATTCCTCATTACTCAATCTATTGTATTGCAATCACTTCTAGTCTAAGTTTGCCTAACTTACTCTACTAAGGCATTCATCCAGTCCTTATATCCATTAAGGATTTCAGTTATGCTTTTTGCATTCCTCTTAGGTTGCACTCGTATCTACTAAATTTCGTAGTTCTTAGCATAAATCGCTTAAGCATAAAGCGACTTCTCTAAGCAAAATAATTTTAAGCTTGCGCTAACTAGTAGACAGCGGAATACTTAAGGTTTCCTTAGGCTTATACGCCTTTCTTGTCCTTCTTATGTTGCCAGAGTAGGTTGATCTTTATTTTATATTTAGTATATATATATATACATATATATATTTCAACACTCCTCGGGCTACCCTCACCCTCAAACTTAAATTCTTCATTACTCTCAATGAAGGTGAGGCTTAGTTCCTCCAAACTTAGCTATTACTGCGATTGCTTTACTCTATCTCAAGCTCTAAGACTTCCTTACGAATTTTTGGTTCTTTCTGTCATTCATAATAAGGATTACTCTAATGCTAGGTTTGAATCTAAGGGAACTTAAGAATTCTTCTAATTGAAATTATGTTTCTGCTAAATTCAGTTTTGCGATAATCATGCTTAGTCGACTTTCGAAAGGAAAATTACTTAATCTTATAAATGGTAATAAGGGAAATCAAATAAACTACATCCTAAATGCATGATCCTATCAAAATAGAATTTTAGACGAAGGTGCCAACACACAGAGTCTTTGATTCCTTAAAGTCGAAGCAAGGATGCAGTGATCGACTCTTCCACAAACAAAGTTTATATAGAGTTGAAAATATTTTCAAAAATCCTCGTGCGAGAAAAGGAATAATCACAAGAGGAAAAACTTTGATTTTGTACCTATATTCAAATATTCGAACCAATTCTTTCCTAGAAATGAAATAATAAAAGAAAATTACAAATATAGAAAAACTTCATAAAATTACGAAATAAAAAATTTCTTAAGGAAAAATAAAAAGAAAAATACATAAATAGAAAAACTACCTATTCTAAAACAATTAATATTTTGTACAAAGTCAGAAAGACCGAATTTTTGCATTCTAGGAATACTGCTGAGCAAATCTAGGCATAACCTTTGCGCTAATTCCATCCAGCATAGTTCATCCGTGCTTAGGCCATTTAAAAATCTTTGGGGCGTAGCCATCTTTGACCGCCTTTTCTTGTCTTTCTTTGCCATTTGCCTTGATGCGTAGACTTCCTACCAATCCAAGCATTGATTGGGTGCAGAGTTTTGAGTTGAGGCTCATTTGAATTGCCCACGTGTCGCTTCCTCGACTAATCAATTCCTGTGATGCGCGTGTTTCTGGGAACAAGAAAATCGCAGGTACCATTGCTGGTGGCCTCTGATCTTCAACGCTATAACTGTTTTCCTACTGAATAATCAATTCTGCATCTCCCCTTCCGGTCTGATGTAGAACCTCCTCAATTGGCACCGCAGGTTCATTACCCCTCATGCCTTCTTGTTGAAGATTTTCATCTTCATTTTTGCTTCATCATTTGAGTTTTTCTCAGTATCATCGTTGGATCTCCCTTTATTTTTCATCACAATGAATTCTTTTTTGTCAACATTAGGACTGGTAGGGTTGGCAAACCTTGCCCCTGCTTCCTCCTATTGCTTATAACATCGCTCTTGTTCTCTGTCTATTTCTGCTGCAAGCTGTAATTCTTTGGCTTCTCTTGCTCTCACAATTATGGCCAGTTAAAAATGTTCCTATGAGAGTTCTCCCTTGATAAAATGATCTATTGCTACTCCTCCATTAAGTACGTCGACCTCTAGATATGTCCCTTCTGCCCGTATTCTGCTTACTGAGCGTTCTACTATTGGTTCCGTCAGAGATTGTGGATTCTCATTATTGGGCCAGTGAGGTTTTGATATAATACCATTGTCCCTCATCCATTGTATTCGTCCTAGCTGCTCTTTTTCTTCTATAGTTGCGTCCTCTAGAGACTACCAATGAGTATACACTAGACTCCTAGGTTCATGACTCCTAGTGTCCCAGGCATGTCTCATGCTGCTGCGCTCTCCTTGCAGATCGAAATGCAGCTGATAGATGCTGCTATGATCTCTCTAAAACTGCGACTGATAGTTCTCATTTGAATAGAATTGTATTGTGTTGATCTCTTCCACATAGCCTTGTTTCTGAAATTGGTATGTTTGCTGCGGAATGTTATTATATGTCCATTGTTGATTCGCAAAATGATTGAATGCCATTTGGTGTTCATGCATGTGGTAATGTTTTGTTATGGGACTCTGTTTCCTTGTTGGTTGTATCGATCTGAATCTCGATTTTCCAGAAATTCAAATATTTCAACCTTTTAGACAATGAAGAACTACTCTTCTCCTAATGATATTAACTCTAAATAATCAATCCCCGACAATGGCACCAAAAACTTGATGGGTTGCGATTTCGGTGCTAATATATTGTACAGTAATAAATTCAAAGTCAACTTATGCTAAGTGTAACTCAAAATCACTTACGCACAAGTATACGCAGTCGGGAATTGCAACAAGTAATAAGTATATAAATTTATCGATCCTAAAGAGATTGATGCCTAGAGCTAACACTATTAAGATAGAGTTGTGCATAAAAGTAAAGCATGAAGGTATTAGTTGTTGTGGTTTGGTTGAATTTGGATATGTGAATATGTTGCTGAAAATAAATATGATGCAATAAGTAATGCTAACTAGCAATCTTAGAAAATGCTAAGTGCCCGAACTAGCCAAAGAGAGTCTCACTTCCCTTACAAATAAGTACTATCGCACTTAATGATCTATGGCTGGACCAGCTTCCGCTGTGAACTCCATACTTAGCAACAGGGCAACGCAAGCATTTAGTAAGATTATTCCTAACACTTTAAGCGGTGAACAGACGTTCACAC
>JBBMKA010016048.1:0-30000 GCA_037833695.1 Sechiopsis laciniata
TTCTATATGAACCATGATTGTAGGATTAATAGTGAGTGACTTTTTATTGTATATTTTACATATTTAATATTTATATTAATTACATTAACTTGATTGGAGATTGTATGTTGTTTATGTATAATCTATTATTGGACGCGATGACCCAACTCAACCCAACCCGAAAATATAAGGGTTGGGTTGAAAAAATGACCAACCAAAATTTTTGGGTTAGGTTGAAAACCTCTCTCAATCCAACCCAACTCAACCCATGTTCACCCCTCATAGGGACTAAACTCCAACTTTCTTCAAATCACAGAAACTAAACTAATAATTTACCCAAAATATAATTATTGAGTTAAGTAATATTTTTTCTTAAAAAAATCAAGTGACATACTATTGAACTAAAAAAATTATTTTTAATTATTGGTTCAAGTTCCTCATCTTCATTGATTTTTTTTTTTTTTTTTTCCTTTTTTTAAGAATAAGAAGAAAACATAACCAAACTTCATTCTAACCAACAACTAATCGTTTGTAAAATCACCTGACAAAGCTCATATAATATGAGAGGGGACATCCCTCTATAAAAAGGGCTCGCAACCTAAAAAAAAAGGCGATGCCAAATCAAAAGAATAAACGCACATTCCATAATAATAAGCTAGAAGATTAGCAACCATGTTGTTTGATTTGAAGTAATGGGAGAAAGATAAATTCCCCAACAGTAGGATCGCTAAGATCCCTAATGTCAGCAATAATGTTGTTAAACTCTGTATAATCTCTAGAGTCTGTCAAGATAGCATCTATCACCGCTTAAGTGTCGGAATCAATCTAGATCTTTATGAGGGGTAACCATGTCTTAGATAACAACCCCCTGATTCCAGCATGAACCGTCATTGCTTTCACGTGTTCAGAACTCGAGTTCAATAAACCTACAATGGCGCCCATCATGATTAGGTGGCTCTCATGGTCCTGAATCACCCAACCAATCCTGCCATGAATTAAACTATCCTCCTAAGCTGCATCTACATTTAACTTCCACCTTCCTTATAAATGGCAGCTTCCACCTTGAACGAACCTCTTGTTAGCAACTCATCTCGATATCTTCTATATCTATCAAAGAAGTAACATTTTGGTCAATAACTTTTGAAATCACATCTTGAAGTCCCTCTAGGTGAGGCTTCAACCTTTTTATGAAAAACGAAAGGTTCTTAAAGTGTCAGATTCCCCAAAGCACAAAAATTGTTATGTGACGTTCAGAGGTAGGCACTTTAGAGCAAAGCCCCATCTAGAAGTCAAAGCTCGAATTAACATTCCTGAGAATTTCATAACATCAACAAGATTCAGGAAGACATGCTTTTAGGACAAAATCACCAACTTTTCGTTTTTAATAAGGTGTAAAGAGTTATTCCTAGCCTGTTTACACATAGGGAAGCATGTACTAATATCAATACTCCTCTAGTATATGTTTTCTTTGGTCTGGCTAACGTCCTTAAGTAAACTCCAGGCACCCAACTTAACCTTTAGGGGTACAACTGAGGCCTAGAAATTTTCGTAAGCAAAATTGAGGGCTCGTCATTAGACCCTAGCACCACTCTTTTCGATCTTACTCTCCCACAAGGAAGTGCATGCTTTTATCCAAAAATCTCTCTCTTTGAGGACTTTGGCCCAAATAATTTCATCATTTGACTTAGAGATACTCAGAGGGATTTTCAAAATAACCTTTGCCACACACTCTGAAAAAGAGGCATAAACCAAATCAATGTCCCAACTATAATCCTTTAGAATAAGCTTAGAGACTCATCTATCATTCCAAATCAAGTGAATACCAGCAAACCCATTATAGCCACCTAACTCTAGCCACAAATCCTTCCCCACAAAAATGTTCTTCCCGTCCTCCACCTTTCATCTATACCCTTTCAAGAAAAGTTTCTTTCTCCACATAATACTTTTCTATGTGTAGGAAGAACTATTATTTGCACTAGCATTCAGGAAGTCACCATTTAGGTAGTATTTCCCCTTAAGGACCTTGATTACTGATTTCTAGTTGCCTTGTGTGCAAGTAATTCGCACTCGCGCAAGTATATGCGGTCTGTAGTAAGTAATAAGTAAATTATCGATTTCCACAAAAACTGTAATTATCCAAGGTGCTGTTTAGAATTGAACAGAAATAAACGAATGGTAGTTAATGTTTGATTGGGTTGTAAGCATAAAAGAGATAAAACAGTTGTAAAATAGATGATGAGAGATTAAGGCTAAGCTAGGATACTCATGGAAGGTAATAGCAATGCGATATCACAGAAAAATGCGGTAAGGGGTAACTATCACACTATGCCATACAAATTTTCACTTCCGTTTACATCAAGCCCGACTCTCGCCGTGACTTGATGTAATGCTACACCGGCGCTAAGTATACAGTAGTTACGCGTTTATCCCTAAACTTCGATTTAAAGTATTAAAGACTTAATACGAGCCTATTGAGCATGCAAACTAGACTTAGGTTATTTCCTCTTCCAATTTATAACATAATAGTGCGCGTGGATGGTCTGTTGACATTTATTGTTGATGATTTACTCCTAGTTAACATGCCCTACTTACGCCCTTCCTATTTCTTCTTTAACACATGCTAAAACTAGTCATTTTCCCTAGCGTTGCCCTAACGAAGTTAGTTCCTCATACAAACAAGAAATACAGATAACGACATAGAAAACATGATGAAATAGTATTACTTAATTAAAATGAGTGTTGACAGAGAAAACGATATAAACTTGTTCCGTAAAAAATCTCTCTTCTTATTCTATTAGAAAAGGGTCTCATTTTATAACCATCCTTTGAATATTTCAGAATAAACACTGATCATTCAACGAGATCTCCTTCCTTGCACAAATCTGCCAATTTTGCATGATTTCTTTCCTTTCACGAATACTACAATTATGTTTATGGGGTTAAGGGAAGAATCTCGTGATTTCTACAATTTGTCTTTCTAGTGTCTGGTTAGTCAACATCTTGTCGTCATTTGATTATTTCCTTATTTTGTTTACGGTGTCATGGCATTTCTCCAAGTGTTACTATGCATGTATCGCGCGTTCTGCTTCTCAGCTCACATTGTTCTACATCGCATTTACCTGCAAAATAGTTTATCCGCATAAGCTTTGCTAAACACGCGCTAAGTGTGCTAATTCTAACATTTTCTGCGCTTAAATTCATCTCTTAAAGTTTATTCCTCTAATGTTTAAGCATTAGCTAATTACACCTTTTTCTCATTATATTTACCGTTTTCGCACTGGATTTTAAATAATAACTACAAACAATGAACAAAGAATAACAAGAATTCTGACTCTATTTAAGAGTCATAAAACCCTCCAACTTGAATCATTGCTTGTCTCGAGCAGCCAATGTAGGTGTAATAGCTGATAAACAGTAAATGCTTATCTTAATGCCGTGATTTTCCTCTTGGTAAAAAAAAAAGTTATACTTTTAGATGCAATTATTTTAATACGCCGAACGCTTAATTATCCCGTTTCTTCTATCACTAGCGTCCCTTCAATCTCATCTCAGTTCTTTTCCTAATTGCCTCTAGTTCAAAGCACACTCTTGAGCTTGGAAACTTCAGGCTCTAACACGGCTCAATCAACCCTCTTTTTATTACTTTAAATTTGTTCAAAACATTTTGTCTGGAGCTTATTTATTTGGGTTCCTTTGAGTAAAAATTTCCACGTGGCTGCAATTTCGTCGGTCTCAGCATGGCTCGTTTGAGCATAAAACGCTTAAGCTAAGTACTAGAATTCCTTAAGCTTGTGCTTGATTGAGTGGCCAACAGAATACTTGGAATACCCATAGCTGATTGCCATTTCATTTTTAGCCATAATGTTTTGATTTTTATTTTACTCACTCAAGCTATATATAGATATAACGCTTCGCATAAAACTCCGCGGGCTTGCCCTCACCCCCAAACTTAATTTCTTCACTGCCCCTAATGAAGGTGAGGCGTACTTTCCCCAAACTTAAATTAATCTAAGGTTCTCAATCTCCCTACTTCAAGTTTTTTGTTTCCTCCCCAAGAAAATGCACTATGTTCCAAGTTTAAAAAGGATCCGTCCCAAAATATTTTCGTTAGGAAACTAGTAATTGTTGTCCCGAGGCAGATTAAATTTCAGCGTATGTAAGACAATGTTTTTGAAACGCAAAATTAAAATGCAAGGATCAAGTACGGCATTAGTCAAAACATAATACTATAAACAGGGAATAAAATAAAGAGATGATTATATTAACTATAGTGAAAAAAAAAAATAGAGAAATGTGATAGAGACAAAGACTTCCTTTATTCTTCTTCTTCCGAATCAGAACTGTCAGAGTTGGTGGACGAAACAATGTCCTGAAGTGCGTTGAATAACTCATTGTCGCGCTCTTTCACATATGCCGTAAATGCGCCTAAATTGTTGGTGAGCAGCGAAAGGCAGAACACTAACTTTTCATGCATGCTCGCCTTCCTTCTTTAGGTGAGCGAGTTGTTTCTTAGGCGTGTGTGGCAGAACTTACTTCATCAGCCCTAGCGGCAGAGTTTGCAAAGAACTCCACTGCTAAGCGCTCAATGGCCCCGTTCACCTCGTCTATGCTACCTCTCAACTGTGCAGTCTCTTTCGTTTAGGCTCGGGAAGGCTTGTATTAGTGTTGTCTCTAAATTGACGTCGGAACAGGTCCTCCAACGCCAGCATTGCTCCTCTGCTTCCACCTGGATACTTTTCCACCATCGGTGCTTTACCTTCCCTATGTGGTCTCTTTTCTTCCTCTTCACAAACCGAGGTAACCTCAACAAGTCTAGAGGGGCTCACGTTCGCATTTCCTCTATGGTCGACTTCTCACACTTGATGGGGTTGTTCCATCCTCTGACAAGTTCTACTATGTCCTTTACCTTTATCGAAGGTGTTAGTCATTCGATGTACCCTAAAGTTTTAGGGCTATCAGTCCTCATCGTTGGCCGTAGTGCTGAGGTAACAACCTTTTCTTTTCTAGGCGCATCCTCAGACTCTTTGGCTTTCTCGTGCTCTGCCAGTCTTGCAGGTGAAACCATCGTTCTCCTACTCCTTCATCTTCTTGCTTGTGACTGTTTGGCTACATTGTTCGCAAGTGCAGGTGCAGCATCGACTGGCTCGGGAGGTTAAGCCCTTAGCATCTCTTTTTCTAAGATCAATACTAAGCACTCACGAGTGGATGGTCAATCGACTGGAAATAGTTAAAACAATCACCGTTCTTACTCTTTTTCCCCTTTAACTTGATCTTTAATTTAATAGCCATACTACTTAGCTTCCCCATTTTCTTAAACTTTAATCACGCATAAAAAGTTACATGAGATCAATTCTGAAACTAAGAACTTATAGATTAATTTTCAAGAAAGCAAAACAACTATGACTAAAGCAATAAAACAGAGTATGGGGTGCAAATGAAATGAAAAACTACTACAATATCTATCTATGGAGCAATAGAGTCAATCACCATTGTTGCCAATGGCGTCTTCATCTGTGAAACTGCATTGGTACTCAATTCTTCAAGGTTTACAGATGACAAAGGCCACTGAGATCTCTAAGGAGACCCCAGCGTCTCGAACCCTCATCAATGGCAGCTTTCTCTCTGAATTGGCACACCTTTTTCTTCGATTCAACTTCTATTTATAAAGTCCAAGGTTTCTTGTCGACCACGCCCAATCTTCATGCCATCCTTCTGAAATATTCTCCTTGCCAATAATTTCCGTCTTGGTTCCCTTGATTTCGTGATTTGATTTCCAATTATCTCTTTCCTTTTCTATTCTAATGACTCATCCGTTCCGTCCTTGCAACGACCACCTGCGAACATAAGACACGTCAGCAGATTTATGCTTAATAGCAGTTTTTGCACTTATACGCGCGTTTTGCATCTTAAAGATTGTATTTAGCAAAGATTTCATCATTCGATGCTGTTGGCATGCATGTCTGGATAATGCAAATGTTTGCGCTGAATTTCCTTCTTATGTTGTTCGCATACTTGCCTTTTTTTGTAGAATGCCCGGTTTTAGTGGCTTAAATAGTGCTATTATTTAGTGTTATCAAACCCCCAAACTTACATATTGCTTGCCCCGAGCAATACAGGAAAATAAGAAATTAATTCACAGAAAAGCTTCTGAACTTGGAAAATCGCAATCCACTAATCATGACTTTACTCCTAATTAGAACATAAGGTTTTTCATTGGTGAACACGATGGCAATGTAAACTAGTCTGCTTATTTCATTAGCACTAGTTTCCTCTATTTTCGGCCGGCAAACTGTACATCTCAAGAGTTAATGCCTACGACTACAAAACATTTCACTCAATTTCTTGATTTTCCTAAGTTTACCCAAAATAATATAACCAAAGCTACAGATTAGGTCCCTGTGAACCCTCGAGGTCATGCTGTTCGCATTCCTACTCAGGTATTTACTCATGTCGCAAAGGCTTATACGCACTTAATGTAGGGACAGTGGAGTACTAGGAATCCTATGGCTTATACACACTTAATGTTTGCATCTTTGCTCACAATATTTTGATTTTGATTTTTTTTTTCGAAACAATATGCATTCGCATATTATCACCGCATAACTCGTGCATTCCTCACCTCCAAACTTAAATTCTTCATTGTCCTCAATGAAAGTGAGGCTTAGTTCCCCCAAACTTATTTAAATCTTAAGCTTGACTTTCTTGCCTTGAGCTTTCAGAATTACCTCCTAAAACATCCAATCTCTCTTCCTACTCACAGCATCTACTATTGCTAATACTTTGCTTTACTAGAAAACTCGCTCTCCCGGTACTTCTAATCTACCTAAATTCTTTTTGGTTATAAAATTAGTAACTAATGGATTGTGCAGTTCGAAGCAGTGAAATATTCAACCAGAGGAAGTATATATGCATGCTTTTCATAGGCTAGTAAATCAAACAGTTATAAGATGCAGAAAAATAAACACGAATTACCCAAAAGAGACAGATACTTCCTTTAGCTTTCTAAGTCAGGGTCCTCTACAGGTGAATTAGACGGTGGTATCCATTATTGCAGAAGTTCCGTTGGAAAAAGAGGAAGCTGGAAATTTGGGTTCCTCCTTTGAAGCTCTCTTCTGATGCTTCAATCCCTTGTCTGCATATACGTTCATGTGATTTGTGCCTGTCGCGTGAAATGTAACATTTGACTCTGGAACTATTCGTTCCTTTGTTAGGCCACATTAATAAGGCGTGTTAGCTTTTGCACTGCATCGTCTGAAGTTCTCACTCAAGTTTCATGCGGTAATGTATCAGCTTGCTGTGTTGGAGACGTCATGTTTGCATTTTCTTGAATGGTTGATGAAGGTTGCCCTCTGCGTCAGGAGGTGTCAGTTGTGTTTGTTGATCAACAAGATGCTCTAAATGCTCTTGCTACTCCCGTGCTAGGGCATTGCTTGCTCTTGGATCACCCCTGTTGCTCTCTTCCTTCTTTTCAATGGTGGAGTGGCACCATTGCCTAGCTCATTTTCAATGTCGACGCTAGGTGGGTGTATGACTGATTCAGGAGTTGTTTGAGTTATGGTTGCAGCTGGTGGCATTATCTGCTGTGTATGTCGAACCAGTTGCTTCCTCTTGATTTTTTGGATTGAAGGGATCAGTTTCTTCAGCGTTTCTTTACTCATAGTTGCTTAGAGCCGCATTATCTGCTCCTTGATGGTTAACTCTTGAGGTCCACGCTTGTTGTTTGATATTTGAAAAACTCCAATGACTTTTAATCTCTGCTCCTTGGGGTCACATCGCAGTTCTTGATGTAGACATAGCGCAGTGATGGAGTGCGGAAAGAACTTTCTTTTCGACAAGCTCCCCATTTGTCTCCTCACTTCCTTTTCAATAATGCGTCCAATATCAATTGTCAACCCTGTAAAATAGCATGTATTAAAAGCATACGTGTTTGGGATAGCGTTGTGTCATGGGTTGTTGGCATGATGCTGGTTTTGATGAAATTGTTCCAGTGATAGCCCTAAAAGTTGAGGTTGGAACTCAAGATTGGTTTGTTCCTCCCCCATTTTATTCCTAGTATAGCTACCATGCGCAGACATGCTTCCTAGTCTACTGGTGTAGGCTCCTTAATCAACCGATCATGCTTTGCTTTTTCGTAGCCTTGGAACCCAAACAGTTCGTTCCAAACTTCTACACTCCAATCGATTTGTTTGCCCGCAACTGTTGTGTAGCAACTTTCATCGTCGATTCCATTTCTGTAGAACACCTGTACCCAGTTTGGGTTAGCATCCACGCTTGGTCTGTAGAATTTGTCCCATCCTCACATAGTAATGGTTGTCTGGATGTCTTCATTGAGCATTGCTCTAGCTAAGCCCTACTCCTGCAAAAACTCCCTTCTTCTCTACTTCGATTAGTTCCACGAATTTATGATCTGTGCTTCTTCGCCGTGCTTTTGTTTGCTATGATCGAGGCTCTTCTCCTGACGGTTCAGCAATTTCTTTCTCAATTTCCTTTCGTGTCAGTTTTTTTCCCCTCTTTCATCCTTTTTAGCTCTCCTGTTTCTCTAATCGTCTGGCCAAATCAGCATCTTCCGCTTCTATGGCTTTTCTATAGTTTTCTTCCTCTTCATCGAATTTCTTAGCCAACTCTACTATCCGGAGTGCTTCTTCTTCACTATTACTTCTTCTTCCTAGCACTCCCGTCATAGCCATCACCTGAGCCAATACGGGTTCGGCTCGTTTAGATTCTTGCATGTCTTGGTCCCATGTTCTGGAACCTTCAGCTACTGCGATAGACCCTTCTAGTACCTCATTAACATCCATATAGATATTTTGCCCTAAATTGGCAATTTCGGAGAGTGTGAGCCCAGTTGAATGTTGAACTTCTGATGTTCCTTGAGTGACAAGTTGCCCTGGTGCATCTTTCTCATTGACTCCAGAAATTGAGATTTCAGCAATGTTATTGTTAGATGCCATCGGATTAGTGCCTGCAACGTTAATCAGAGAAAGAAAAAAGATTGCAAGAGAAAAGAAAATTTTGGATTGCTCCAAGTGCTAGAGTTTCACAAGAAAATTTCTAGAATTTCAAAGAAAGCGTAAATCGGGTTGACGGGGTAATGCCCTTTTATAGACACGCTAAAATGCTAACTTCTGAAGTTATTGTTTTACCCTTATTGAATAAAGTGGCCCTAACTGTTAGATTAATTCTACCGTTGCGCGACGACTCTTGAGTTACTCCCCCTTTAGTGTCAGATTACAATCATGATCGCAAATATTTTTTTTTCGAAGATTAAAACTTACTACTTCTAAATCAAATGAATTCTAGAAAGCATGTAATCATAGGGCTTTCTCAGTAAGAGATATGTATGAATCAGTCCACTCACATTTCTTTGGAAAATTCCAATCAACGCATTACTTGTTAAGTAAGGCAGTAGTGTGTACTACTAAATTTCTTCCGCATTCCAAGAATGCGCTTTCGCAATTCAAAATTTTTTTAATTCAAACATTCAGCATTTGAAAGCGATATTTTAATATTCTTTACCTGGCGCTTGTACCTTCCAGATGCAGTAGATATGAAAGTCTATTGCTCATCTGCCACGTAGTACTAATGATGTTGCTTTTGCCGCATCGCGTTCCTGCGTATAAGTTAAACAAGTTAGTCTTTGGAAATTAAGAACTACCCCTAATATATACCAAATTACTTATCAAATTCCTCGGCAACGGGGCTAAAAACTTGATGGGTGCAATTCTGGGGCTAATACAATGTACAGTAATTAATTCAAAGTCAACTTATGCTAAGTATAACTCGGAATCACTTACGCGCAAGTATACGCGGTCAGGAATTGCAGCAAGTAATAAGTATATAAATTTATCGACCCCACAGGGAATTCAAAGCGCAATAATATAGATCAAGGGTCGAAAATGTAAATAACAAGAATAGGTTTTAAGAGGGTTGATGTTGATGAAATATCAAATAAATAAAGTGCTAATGCTGACGCTAATGCAAAACTAAAGCTGCATAATTTAATTATAAATTATGAAGAGCATAGATGTGTTGCTTGGTGTTATAGAAATCGTGCTACCCATCCGCATAAATGCTTCTGCATTCATGGATGCAGAACTTAGCTTCTACTACAGTTCCACATGAATAGGCTCAGGGCTTTGCACGCGTTAGTGGGGTTAAACTTTAACTCCCTTTGAATGGTACGAAGAACTTCGCGCCATACTAAACGTCACCTGCAGGGTCTTCCGCCAGGTTCCTCTTTCGAGTAAGCTGGAGACAAGCATACATGAGTAGCCAGCCGACGCATACTTAACTTAATTACAACATTATAAAGTCAATCACCCACAATTGTGCTTATCCTAAATCCAAATTAAATACGCTTCTTAAGTTTATATGAATGACTAATGCAGGAAGGGTCGTAGTAAAGTTTAATTCAAAGCAAGCTAAGTTGTCATGAGTAAATTAGTACATACTGGACTAAACTTCAAGCCCCTTTCTGGAGTACTTGACTGCAACCTACCGATACATTGCCCGTAGGTTTGCTTTTAAGCACAAGCCTTGCGTATGCAACTAGTGTGATGGTTATTCCTAACTCGCTTCTAAAAATACTTAAGCCTAAGCATTACCTAGTGATTACGGCGAGGTTAAGCCCTTAGCATCTCCTTTTCCAAGATCAATACTAAGCACTCATGAGTGGATGGTCAATCGACTCGAGATAGTTAAAACAACTGCCTTTTTTACTCTTTTTCTCATTTTAACTTAATCTTTAATTTAATAGCTAGACTACTTAGCTTCCTGATGAGGAACTGGGGTAGCGAATAGCTAAATGCTTTTAAGTGGGGTTAATTCGCACTTCACGCAAGTATAAGCGGTCAGCAGCAAGTAATAAGTAAATTATCAATCCCCACAGGGACTGAAAACTATCCGAGGTGATGTTCAGAATTGAATTGTAAATTGTGCGAATATGATTTGAGTTTGTTTGTAATTGGATCATAAAAGTAAGAAAATAGTAAGATAAGTAATATTGATAAGTTAAGGCTAGACTAAGATACTCATGAAATTCATCAGCAATGTAATAAACAAGAAACTTGCGGTAAGGGACTCTATTATACTACGCCTTACTAACTTCTGCTTCTGCCTTCGTTTAGCATTCAGTCCGACTTCTGCCGTGACTAGATGTAATTACGCACCAATGCTTAGTATGTGATAGTTACGCATTTATTCAAAGCATCACAGATGTAACACTACCTATCAAACATGAAAAGTAGACTTAGGTTATCTCCCATTTCGATTACAACCTATTAGTTTATGTGGATGGCTGGTCAACACTCACTTTTATATTGATGTACCTAATCTACATGCTCTAGATAAACCCTTCCAGTTTATTCCTACAACATGATACTAAAATTCACTTTCTCCTAGCTTTGCCCTAATGAACTTAGTTCATGATACAGACAGAAAACACAAAACACAACATGGAAAACGTATTAGAATTGTATTACTGAAGTAAAATGAATCTAACAATGAAATAAAAGAAAAATAAATAAACAAACTATCGTCGTCTCGATCGAGTCTCTAAATTCCTCTAAAAAGATAGAACTAGAGAAAAGACCTTCACGCCTCTCTATTACACAAAGAATCCATTATAGGACTAGGTCGTCATATCTCCAAATCTCCCAGAATGGTACGAATCAATCTTAACTATAATTTATCGTTTAATCCTTGCCAAATGTGTTTTGATTTGTCTAAGGTAGGAATCCCATGATTTCAGCAATCTGTCTCTTAATTTGTCTGGTTAGTCAACTTCTCGCTGTCAGACGATTCCTTCCATATTTACTTGAAGTGCTTCTAGCCTTTGTCTTTCGAGCTTTAGTTGCTCGATATCGCGCGTCTTGTCGCACTGCCCCACTAGCGCTAACCTTGCGAAAATAGAAATTAGCATAAGTCTTGCGAAATCAGTGCTAAATGTACTATTTTCATTGCTTTCTGATTAATAATCGATATCTTGCATTTTACTCTCCTAATGCATAAGCATTAGCGAATTACACCTTTTTATTCCTAATTTCGCCTCACTCAAAATAATTTTTAATTAATAAGCGCGAACAATGATCCAAAGTTGGGCTAAAATCTATCTCTATTTTAGAGTCATCAAACCCCCAAACTTGAATCATTTCTCATCCCGTGGTGTAATAACTGCTAAAGGTAATGCAAATCATAATGCCGCGTTTTTCCTTTTGCTAAAAAAAAATTAATCTTTAAATATTATTGCCTTGATACACCAATCACTTAATCATTCCAAATTATCATTTACTAGGATTCTAACAATCTCATCTCAGTTCTTCTCCTCATTCCCTTAGTTCAAAGTTCAACTCCTAGTTTAGAGACTTCTACTCTATTGCAATTCATTCAACCCCCATCATTTAAATCTGTTCAAAACATCCTTTGAGTAAAATGTTCTGCTTGGCCTCTAATTGGTCATGTAGCATTGCTAGCATAATTCTTGGGTATCCCACGGCTATTCGGTCTTCTTGCCGTTTCATTTTTACCTAGAGTGCCTTAAGGTTTTTTTTTTAAGAAAACAAATCAGCTCCGCATATTCTATTTAAAGGCTTCATTGCAATTCATTCAACACCACATAGCACGGTCAATTCTCACTTCTCACCCCCAAACTTAAAGGCTTCATTGTCCTCAAACTTAAATGAATCTAAGGTTCTGAATTACTTCAAACTAATCGGTCTCCTCCCACAAAATTGTTCTATGTCATAAGTTCACAAGTATCCGTCCCAAGATGATTTTGTTATTAACTCGTGAATGATGGCTTGGGGCAGATTAAATATCAGCGTATCAAAGGCAATGTTTTGAAAGTGCGGAATTAAAAAGCAAGATTCTAACTCAGCATTGGTCAAAGCATAAACTTAAGCAGTGAGTAAAATGAAGGAATGATTATATTAATTAGTGAGCATATAAAAGAAATCAAAAGATAGGATCAGTAGGGACTAGGACTTCCTTTTTTACTCATCATCTCTTGAATCAGAGCTATCAAAGTCGGTGGAAGAGACAATGTCTTGAAGATTCGGAAAGATAGGTCTGCGAAGTTGCAGTTCTAAATGAGTCAGTTTGGTAAATACTATCTAGTCTCATTTCTTCATGTAGTCCACAAGCTTCTTCATATTGTTGTCTAGCAACTAAAGGCTGCGTCTGAATTTTTTTCGTATTGTCTTCTTCATCTTTCCCGAACGAGCAGACACTTGTGGGTGTGTAGACGGTCCTGCCTCATCTATCAAGTTTGCATGTTTAGACGCGAACTCGGCCATGAGGCACTGGATACTACTGTCCACTTCATCAGGATCACGCCCAAATGGTATCAGTCGAACTCTCTGCCGCTTGGCGATGCTCGTCTCAGCTTCGTCTGCTTCCTCTATGATTCTACATCGGAACAGGTCCTCCAGCACAAGATTTCTTCTTCTTCCAATACCTCGCTGATTGTCTAACGTCGGTGCTTTTCCTTTCCGTTGCGTTCTCACTTCTTCTTCTGCACGAACTGTTGCAACCTCAATAGGTCTAGAGGTGCATGCATTCGTGCTCCTTCTTCTTTCTTCCTCTATTGAAGGTGGCAATCCTTCGATATACCTTGAGGGTCCTAGACTACCTATCCTCACCACTTGACGCGGTGTTGAAGTAACAACCCTTTCCTCCCCAATAACCTCTGAAGATTCCTCCACTATTGCAGTACGTTCTCCCATCCTTTCGGCTGGGGCAGTCACTTGCCTTTGCATGGATGGTCCGGCTTGTGACTGTCCGACTTCACTGCAAAGATGCAGCGTCTATTGGCTTAGGATCCTGATTGGGCTCTACTTCTTCTTGCTACTCTATTCTGATCTACCACGACCTTCTATAAGTGGTTGCAAGTCTTCGCACCATGGTATAGTTTATGGTAAATTTCAAGGTAGGAGTTTTTTTTTTTTTTTGAAGAAGAAGATGGGTAAATAAAATCGAATTTTGGAGGGTATTTAATTGTCAAAATGAAAGAGTATGACGATTGAAAATTACAATCGTCGCATATGTCAGGGCGACGATCAGATTCTTGGCGGCCATGCATTTTCTGCATACTGTTGGATCGTAATTCCTGTGATCCTTCTGCTCGACATCTATCCTCAATTAATGATTGATATGATTATAAATAGAGATTCGCTGAATTTATTGAAATTTAAAATTGTAAAGAAATAATGAAAATTAAAAATAGCTAAACAGTAAATTTAGATAATCTTCTCGCATAAGTAAATGGGAAATATTTTAACTTAGCATGCGCGGAGCAAAATTTAACGGTTACCGATACGGTTTGGCTCCACTCGCACACTCGCGCGTTTACACTGTCAATGCCAATGAAGATATTCCGCGCTGAACATCCTCATTCCAATAATGCTTGAGTCTTTGCCTATTGACTACAAACTCATTCATATTTGCCTCATTCTTGATCCAGATTGCTCCGCCTAGTTTTACCTGCGTAATACGAAATGGTCCAGACCACTTGGATCTGAGCTTTCATGGAAACAAACGAAGTTTAGAGTTAAATAACAAAACTTGCTGTCCAACCTCAAAAGTTCGAGGAGTCAGCCTTCGATCATGCCATTTTTTCATCTTTTCCTTATACAGTTTTTGTATTTTCAAAAGAAAAATGTCTATGCTCCTCCAAATCGAGTAATTGCATCATTCTAACAGCTCCTACTTTCTGGAGATCAAGATTTAATTTCTTTAGCACCTAGAAAGCCTTATGCTTTAGCTCGATTGGTAAATGCCATGCTTTCCCATACACTATTCTGTAGGGCGACATGTTCAATGGCATTTTTAACGCAGTTCGATAGTGAATCATCAAGTCTCATGGACAATACCTTTCGGTTAGGTCCTATAACTTTTTTAAGAATACTTTTAATCTCGCGGTTTGAAATTCTAGCTTATCCATTGGTCTGCAGATGATAAGGGGTGGCAATGCGATGCTTTATATTATACTTCTGTAGCAAGTGAGACATTGCTCTGTTTATGAAATGTGTGCCCTCATCACTTATTAGTGCTCGTAGTGTTCCAAACCTTGTGAAGATGTTCCTATGAAGGAATCTAATGACTGTTTTAACATCATTTGAAGGTGTTGTGACTGCTTCAATCTATTTTGACACATAATCAACCGCTACCAAGATCTACATATTTACGTGCGAAGGGGGAAATGGGTCCATGAAATCAATTCCTCAAACGTCGAATAATTCAACTTCCAAAATTGGAGTCAACGACATTTCATCCCATTTTCCTATGTTTCCTTTCCTTTGGCACTTATCACATGTCTTTGCATAGTGATGCGCATCCTTGAATATGCTTGGCCAGAAATAACCAGATTGAAAAATTTTTGCTGCTGTGCGCATTCCTCTAAAATGTCCTCTATAAAGCGATGCATGGCACGACTCTAGTATTGAATTCTTCTCATATTCCTCTACACATCGGCATATTATTCCATCAGCACATTGCCTATAGAGAAATGGTTCATCCCAGAAATAAAATCTCGAGTTGTAGAAAAATCGCTTCACTTGTTGTCTTGTAAGATCTGTTGGAATGACATGGCTTGCTAGGTAGTTGGCAATATCAGGAAACCCATGAGTATTCTTCTTTTCTACTAGATTGAATACAAATACTTGTTCATCAAGGAATTTTTTGAATATGTTGAGCATTTTTATATCAGGTCGCCTATTATCTAATCGTGATAGATGGTCTGCTACAACATTCTCGTAACCTTTCTTATCCTTAATCTCTATATCAAACTCTTGTAGAAGCAGAATCCATCTGATCAGTCTTGGTTTTGCATTAGCCTTGCTCATCAGATATCTTATAGCAGCATGGTCGGTGAACACAGTCACCTTGGATCCTACTCTTTCTAACGCATAAACCACTGCTAAAAACTCTTTCTCAGTAGTTGTATAGTTTTGTTGTGCTTCAGTTAAAGTCCTATTGGCATAGTAGATGGAATGGATAAGCTTTTCTCCCTTCTGACCCAAAATAGCTCCTATCGCATAGTCACTAGTGTCGCACATCAGCTCAAATGGCTTTTTCTAGTCAGGCGATATCATGATAGGTGTCGTAGTTAGAGCCCTTTTCAATTGTCCAAACACTTGCAAGCAGCGCGAGTCAAAATTAAATGGATGATCAACTTCTAAAAGCTCGCACATAGGTTTTGCTATTTTTGAAAAGTCTTTGATAAAGCGCCTATAAAACCCAGCATGGCCTAAGAAATTGCGCATGCCCTTTGGTGGCTCCAAATTTTCTATTGCTTCAATCTTTGCTTAATCAAATTTCATTCCATTCTTAAAGATTTTATGTCCAAGGACAATTCATTTTCTTACCATGAAATGGCTCTTTCCCCAACTAAGCACTAGGTGTATTTTTTCACAGCGGTTGAGCACTTTTTCTAGATGTGCTAAGCAATCAGAAAAGCTGTTCCCAAACATCATGAAGTCATCCACAAATACCTCCACAATGTCCTCGATCATGTCAGAGAAAATAGACATCATACATCTTTGAAATGTAGGGGCATTACAGAGTCCAAATGGCATTCTTCTGAATGAAAACGTTCTATAAGGGCAGGTGAAAGTGATTTTCTCTTAATCCTTTGGATCAATTGTGATCTGGTTGTATCCTGAATATCCCTCTAGAAAATAGTAGTAATCCTTCCCTGCGATGCGATCCAACATTTGGTCTATGTAAGGTAAGGGAAAATGATCTTCCTTTGTGGCTTTGTTCAGTTTATGGTAGTCCATGCACGCTCGCTATCCTGTAACTGTTCATGTTGAAATCAGCTCATTTTTCTCGTTGCGCACGACGGTGGTGCCTCTTTTTTTGGGCACGCATTGAATTGGACTGACCCACTGGCTATCTGAAATGAGGTATATGATCCCAACATCAAGCCATTTTAAAATTTCCTTTTTCACTACCTTCTTCATGGCGGGGTTCAATTGTCTTCGATGTTCCACTGAAGTTCCAGCATTATCCTCTAGAATGATCTTGTGCATACACAATGTAGGACTATTACCTGTTATATCCACTAGAGTCCATCCAATTGCCTTTGTGTGCTGCATGAGGAGTTTTAGTAGTAGTAGCTCATGCTCTGATGTTAGTTGTGAAGATATGACAACTGGTAATGTCTCGTTCTCTCCAAGGTAGGCGTACTTCAGATGCTCCGGGAGAGGTTTTAACTCTAGCAATGGAGGTTCATCGATTAAGAGGCGCTGTGGTGAGTTACCTTTTGTTCCCACATTGAGCGCTTCATAGTAATACACTTCATTTATTGCGTCCTCTAATGCATCATCCTGTGAATCCTCTACTTTCTTGTATCATCGATAATGGTCAGCATCTCCTACTGTTGTTCAGTCATGACTGCTTCATTCAACAACACTTCTAATTGACTGATCTTTAAAGTATCCTCCGTGTCAGGCTGCTTCATCGAATCGAATATGTTGAACTGAATCTGCTGATCGTTCATCCTTAACGTGATTTCTCCTTCGTACACATCTACCAATGTCCGTCCAGTTCTTAGAAATGGTCGTCCCAAAATAATTGGAACTTCTAGATCTATTTCGTAGTTAAGAATGATGAAGCCTGCTGGAAAAATGAACTTGTCGACCTGAACCAATATGTCTTCGATTTTTCTAATAGGGCGAATTATCGACCTATCAGGTAGCTGAATAGTTACTGTTGTGGCCTTGCTTCACCTATTCCAAACTTTTTGTAAATTGATAGCGGCATTAAATTGATGCTAGTTCCTAGATCACAGAGTGCTCGCCCAATATGATTACTACCAATCTTGACTGTAATGGTAAACTGCTTAGGATCGACATTTTTCTTTGGGAGTTTATTCTGAATAATTTCACTACATTCCTCGTTCAATGCTACTACCTTGAATTCCTCAAATTTGCTATTTTCCTTAAGCGCATCCTTCAAGAATTTCATATAGTTCGGCATTTTTCGAAGCGCATCAACCAAGGGAATGTTGATGTGAATTTATTTCAAAATGTCCATGAATTTCTCTAATTGCGACTCGTTTCCTTTTCGTCTGATCCTTTGAGGGTATGGTGGTGATGGTGGTTAGTAAATAGGTAATGGTTTTGCCACATTTGTCGTTTCCTTTGCTATGGTTGATTCTTCGTCCGTGCTCGTCGCTGGTTACTTTCCTGTTGATGGTTCCGTTGAGACTTTTGTTCCCTGATAATTCCTAATTTCCTCACTATCCATAAAAGGTTTCCCACTTTGTAATTCAATCGCATTTACTTGCTCCTTGCCATTCTGCCTAGATCCTTCCATGTCTGACAGTAATTGCCCTAGCGGTCTATTTTTTATATCCGTTGCGATTTGGCCTAATTGCAGTTCTAGCGCCCGAAGAGTTGCTTGTTGAGTTTTCAACAGGGTTTGATGCTCCATCATAACCATGTCGTTCTTCGCTATGTAATCCTTCAGTGCTGAATCTGACTGTAGAGCTTGCTGGTGGTTACTTCCAAATCTAGATTGTGGAGGTGTGCACTGTTGTCCCATTTGGTTAGTGTTATTGCTTTGTCCTCCCTACAAGAAATTTGGGTGTTGTTTCCATCCGACATTGTACGTATTTGAATAAGGGTTATATTGCTGTCGCAAATTTGAATTTCCAACATAATTGACAGAAGCTGTGTTTTCACTATAGAGTTCGTACAAATGATCGCCTTCACAAAGTGCGTAGAATTCGGGAGTTGATTGCTCAATTGTCGATGCGTTCTGGAGTGCAGTCATTTAAACATTTTTCAGAGTGTTTGTCAGCGTAGCCAATTGTGCTTTTATGGCTGTCATTTCACTTAGCTCGAATTTACCTAATGTTTTATCTTGGTTTCGTCCTTGGCTCATCTTAGGCGCGTGATTTTTAGCAGTTGTTTCGATGATTTTGTAGGCTTGATTATATGTTTTATCCATCAGATATCCTCCTGCTATTGCATTAATAATAGCCTTGTCCGATTCCGATAATTCATTGTAAAAATGTTTGATTTGAAGCGTATAAGACAGACCATGGTACAGACATTTCACTATAAGCTCCCTATACCGTTCCCAAGCTCCTCCTATAGTTTCATCATCTTTTTGTCTAAAGCTAGTGATTTCATACCTAGAATTCATGCTTCTTGCACAGGATAGTATTTTGCTAAAAAGCTTTCAACCATTTGCTTCCAAGTATAATTACTTGGTAGTGTGTTTATCCAGTATCTAGCCTTATCCCGTAAGGAATATCGAAACAGAAACAGCCAAGTATCTTCCAATGAAATACCGACTTCCTGGTTAGCGTCAATAATAGCTAAAAAGTTACACAAATGTTCAGAATTGAATTGTAAATTGCGCGAATATGATTTGAGTTTGTTTGTAATTGGATCATAAAAGTAAGAAAATAGCAAGATAAGTAATGTTCATAAGTTAAGGCTAGACTAAGATACTCATGAAATTAGCAGCAATGTAATAAATAAGAAACTTGTGGTAAGGGACTCTACCATACTACGCCTTACTAACTTTCGCTTCTGCCTTCGTTTAGCATCCAGTCCAACTTTTGCCATGACTAGATGTAATTACGCACCGATGCTAAGTATGTGATAGTTACGCGTTTATTTCTAAACTCCGATTCAAAGCATCATAGATGTAACACTACCTATCAAACATGCAAAGTAGACTTAGATTATCTCCTCTTTCGATTTACAACCTATTAGTTTGTGTGGGTGGCCGGTCGACACTCACTATTGTATTGATGTACCTAATCTACATGCTTTAGATAAACCCTTCAAGTTTTTACTACAACATGATACTAAAATTCACTTTCTCCTAGCTTTGCCCTAATGAAGTTAGTTCATGATACAGACAGAAAACACAAAACACAACATAGAAAACATATTAGAATTGTATTACTGAAGTAAAATGAATCTAATAATGAAATAAAAGAAAAACAAATAAATAAACTATCTCGGTCGAGTCTCTGAATTCCTCTAAAAAGATAGAACCAAAGAAAAGACTTCCATGCCTCTCTATTACACAAAGAATCCATTTATAGGACTAGGTCGTCATATCTCCAAATCTCCCAGAATGGAACGAATCAATCTTCACATCCTTGCCAAATGTGTTTTAATTTGTCTAAGGTAGGAATCCCGTGATTTTAGCAATCTGTCTCTTAATTTGTCTTGTTAGTTAACTTCTCGCTGTTAAACGATTCCTTCCTTATTTACTTGAAGTACTTCTGGCCTTTGTCTTTCGAGCTTTAGTTGCTCGCAATCACGCGTCTTGTCGCACTACCCCTCTAGCGCTAACCCTGCGAAAACAGAAATTAGCATAAGTCCTGCAAAATTCGTGCTAAACGTGCTATTTTCGTTGTTTTCTGCTTAATAATCGATATCTTGCATTTTACTCCCCCAATGCGTAAACATTAGCGAATTACACCTTTTTATTCCTAATTTTGCCTCACTCACAATAATTTTCAATTAATAAGCGTGAACAATGATCTGAAGTTGGGCTAAAATCTGACTCTATTTTAGAGTCAGCACCTCTCCACTTTCTTAAACTTTAATCACGCATAAAAAGTTACAAGAGATCAATTCTGAAATAAAGAACTTGTAGATTAATTTTCAAGAAAGCAAAAAAACTATGACTAAAGCAAAAAAAATAGAGTATGAGGTGCAAATGAAATGACAAACAACTACAATATCTATCTATAAAGCAATAGAGTCAATCGCCATTTTTGCCAATGGCGTCTTCGTTTATGACACCACATTGGTACTCAATTCTTCAAGGTCTACAGATGAACAGAGGCCACTGGGATCTCTAAGGAGACCCCGGCATCTCAAACGCTCATCAATGGCAGCTTACTCTCTGAATTGGCACACCTTATTCTTCGATTCAACTTCTATTTATAACGTCCAGGGTTTCTTGTTGACCACGCCCAATCTTCATGCCGTCCTTCTAGAATATTCTCTTTACCGATTATTTCTGTCTTGGTTCCCTTGATTTCGTGATTTGATTTCCAATTATCTCCTTTCTTTTCTAATCTGATGACTCATCTGTTCCGTCCTTGTAACGACCTCCTGCGAACATGAGACAAGTCAGCATATTTATGCTTAATAGCCTAGTTTTTACGCTTATACGAGCATTTTTCATCTTAAATATCGTATTTAGCAAAGATTTCGTCATGCGGTGCTGTTGGCATGCATGTCCAGATAATGCGAATGTTTATGCTGAATTTCCTTCTTATGTTGTTCGCATACTTGCCATTTTTCGTAGAATGCACAGTTTTAGAGGCTTAAGTAGTGCTATTATTTAGTGTTATCAAAGGGATTTAAGTTTCTGGAAATGGGATTGTGAAGAATGGAATCCAAATATTTATCGATGCACGAAGGGGCAAGATGATCAGCAATCGTCGCTTTGCGTCGGGCGACTGTTAAGTTACGGTGGCCATGCTTACTGTGATCCTAAGATCCCACCGCACAATTTTTTGCTACATTTAATAATCAGAATGATTGCCCTAATTCCCCACATGTACCGATTCTTATTCTATTTCCTTCGTAATCTTTGCATAATCGAATGTAAATAGAGATAAAAAATAAATGAAGAATTTAAATAATGGAAATAGAATAAAATATAAATAAAAATAAAGCAGTAAAATTAGATAACTTCTCGAATAAAGAAAATAGGAAATATTTTAACTATCATGCACGGAGCGAAAACTAAATGTATCAATACGCGTACGCTCCCATAGCATGCTTGCTCGATTATTCATCAGTCAATGCGAATGAAGATAACATGCGCTTAACATCCTCATTCTAGTAATGCTTAAGTCTCTACCCGTTGACTGTGAATTCATTCTCCGTTGACTCGTTCTTAATTCAGATTGCTTCTCCTGGTTTTACCTGTGTGATGCAAAATGGTCTAGACCATTTGAACTTAAGCTTTCCTGGAAAGTTCAAGGGGTCAACTTACGATCATGCCATTTCTTAGTCTTTTCCTTGTTAACTTTGCATTCTAGTAAGAGAAGTGCCTATGCTCTTCTAAATCAATTAATTGCAACATTCTCGCAAAATCGACTTTTTAAAGATCAAGGTTTATATTTTTAAGAGCCTAAAAAGCCCTGTGTTCTAACTCGATTTGTAAATGAAATGCCTTTCCATACACAATTTTGTAAAGCGACATGTTCAATGGAGTTTTGAGTGCAATTCGATAAGCCCAAAGTGAGTCATCTTGCCATAAGGACCAGTCTTTCCTGTTTGGTCCAACAACTTTCTCTAAAATGCTCTTGATCTCGCCATTGGATACTTCAGCTTCGCCATTGGTTTGTGGATGATAAGGAGTTGTAATGCAGTGCTTGATATTGTACTTGTGTAGCACAAGAGCCATTGCTCTGTTTATGAAGTGCGTTCCCTCGTCGCTAACTAGTGCTTGCAGAGTACCAAACCTTCTAAACATGTTCATGTGGAGGAACTTTATAACAGTTTTAGCATCGTTGAAAGGTATGGCAATCACCTCAACCCATTTGGAAAAGTAATCAACTGCGACCAGGATGTACAAATTTCTTCGCGAAGGGGGAAATGAGTCCATGAAATTGATTCCCCAGATGTCGAATAGTTCAACCTCTAGAATCGAAGTTAATGGCATTTCGTTTCTTTTTCCTATATTTCCTCTCCTTTGGCATTTATCACATGATTTTACATAATGATGCGCATCCTTGAATATGCTCGGTCAGATATATCCTAACTGAAAAACTTTTGCTGCAGTGTGCATTCCTCCAAAGTGTCCTCCATAAGGTGAAGTATGACATGATTCCAGTATTGCATTTATCTCGTGTTTCTCTATGCATTGTCTTATTATTCCATCATCATTTTGTCTATACAGAAACAGTTCATCCCAGAAGTAAAATCGAGTATCATGAAAGAATCTCTTGGCTTGCTGCCTAGATAAGTTTGCTGGAATGACGTAGCTTGTAAGTAGTTGGCAATGTCAGCGAACCAAGGGAAACTCTTTTTTTTTTTTTAACGAGATTGATCATGAATAGTTGCTCATTAAGAAATTTTTTGGATATACAGATCATGGTAGAATTAATTTGTCTATTCTCTAATCAAGATAGATGATCTGCTACCACATTCTTGCATCCATTTTTATCCTTTATTTCAATATCGAATTCCTGCAGAAGCAAGATCCTTCTAATCAATCTTGCCTTAGCATTGGCTTTACTCATGAGATACTTTATTGTTGTGTGGTCCTTAAAAACAATCACCTTCGATCCTACCAAGTAAGAGCAAAAATTTTCTAATGCGTTGATCACAGCTAGAAGCTCTTTCTCAATAGTGGTGTAGTTGAGTTGTGTGTCATTTAAGGTTCTGTGAGCATAGTATATAAGATGGATTAACTTTTCTCCTTTCAGTCCCAAAATAGCTCATATCGCCACTAGCATCGCACATATGCTCAAAAGGCTTCTTTCAATTAGGCGATATCATTATAGGAGCGGTGGTTAGAGCCTTCTTTAACTGCTCGAATGGATGTAAGCTCTGTTGATCAAAGTTAAAAGGGTACTTAGCTCCCAGGAGCTCACACAATGGCTTCGCGATTTTTGAAAAAACTTTAATAAAACGCCTATAGAACCCGACGTGGCTTAAGAAGCTACACACTCCTTTCACGTTCCTTAGTGGCTCTAACTTGTTGATGGCTTCAATCTTTGCTTGATAAACCTCCATTCCAGCCTTAGAAATCTTGTGTCCAAGCACAATTCCTTATCTGACCATGAAATGGCATTTTTCCCAATTTAGCACAAGATGCATTTCTTCATAGTGTTGTAACACTTTCTTTAAGTTTCCCAAGCAGTTGGAAAATGTGTCTCCTAACACCATGAAATCATCCATGAAAAATTCTATGATATCTTCAAGCATATCAGAAAAGATTAACATCGTGCATCTTTGAAATGTAGTTGGAGCATTACAGAGTCTAAAGGGCATTCTTCTGAATGCGAATATTCCTAAAGGGCAGGTGAAAGTAGTTTTCTCCTGATCCTTGGGATCAATGGTGATCTGATTGTAGCCTGAATATCCATCCAGAAAGTAAGAATAATCTTTCCCTACGATACGATCTAGCATTTGGTCTATGTAAGGTAATGGGAAGTGGTCTTTCTTGGTTGTTTTGTTCAAATTCTTAGAATCCATGCACACATGCCATCCCGTTACTGTTCTCGTTGGGATCAACTTATTCTTTTCATTTTGAATGATGGTGGTGCCTCCTTTCTTCGGCACGCATTGAATAAGAGTTACCCATTGGCTATCTGATATAAGATAAATTACCCATGCATCTAGCCACTTCATGATTTCCTTTTTCACCACTTCCTTCATGACGGAATTTAAACGTCTTTGTTGCTCAACTGAGCTCCCGACATCTTCCTCTAGAATGACTTTATGCATGGAAAATATAGGACTGATGCCCGTTATATCTGCCAAAGTCCATCCAATCGCCTTCCTGTGTTGTTTGAGCAACTTTAAAAGCAGTTTCTCATTATTTGGGGTTAGCTGCGATGAGATGAAAATCAATAAAGTCTCTCTCTTTCCCAGATAAGCGTACTTCAAGTGCGCGGGGAGGGGTTTCAATTCTACCGTTGGAGGTTCATCAATTGATGGGTGCTAAGGAGAATTGACTCTAGTCGCAACATCGAGCACATCATAATAATACATCTCTTTTCATACAGAATATTCCATCGCATCATTCTGCAGTTCTTCCTCACTTCCTTCTGCATTTACGTCCTTGTCCATCATTTCTTCCCTTTGCTTATTTTTTATCACCTCGTCCAGAAATACTTCTATTTGGCTAACGTTGTAAACGTCCTCCGCATTAGTTTGCTTCATCAAGTAAAAAATTTTGAATTGGATCTGTTGATCGTTCATCTTTAGCGTGATTGTTCCTTCATACACATCCACTACCGTTCGTCCCATTTTTAGAAAGGGTCTTTCTAAAATGATCGGTACCTCCAGATCCGCTTGGTAATCAAGGATAATAAAATCTACTAAAAAGATGAACTTATCGACCTAAACAAGAATGTCTTTAATTTTTCTGACGAGACGAGTAATTGACCAATCAGCAAGTTGAATTGTGACAGTTGTGGGTCTTGTTTCACCAATTCCAAACTTTTTGTAGATCGACAGAGGCATAAGGTTGATGCTTGCACCTAAATCACATAGTTCTTGCCCAATATGATTGCTTCCAATCTTTACTGGAATAGTGAATTAACCAGGATCGACTTCTTTCATAGGGATTTTATTTTTGACAATCGCACTACATTCCTCATTTAACACTACTACTTTGAATTCCTCAAATTTGCTTTTCTCACTCAACGCGTCCTTAAGGAATTTCATGTAGTTCGACATTGTCACAATGTGTCGACTAACAGAATGTTAATATGGATTTTCTTCAGCAAGTCCGTAAACTTTTTGAAGTGCGATTCATTTCTCTTTCTTCTGATCCTTTAAGGGTACGGCAGTGGTGGTGGCTGGTAAATAGGCAATGGTTCTGCCACTTCAATCGTATCACTTGCTGTTTTAGGATTTTCATTGGTTCTTCGTACTGGTTGTTTTTCCGTTGATGGCTCTATTGTAGGCATAGTTCTATGATATTTCCCAATCTCTTCGTTGTCCATCAAAGGTTTTCCACTCCTTAATTCGATTGTACAGACTTGATCTTTGCCATTCCTTCTGGATCCTTCTGTATTCGAATGTAATTGTCCCAACAGTCTGTTCTTTAGATCTACTGCGATCTGGCCTAATTGCAGCTCCAACACACGAAGGGTTGCTTGTTGAGCTTTCAATAAAGTCTAATGTTCCATCATTACTGCATCGTTCTTTACAATGTACTCTTTAAGTGCAGAATCTGGTTGATGAGCTTGTTGTTGGTTACTTCCAAATCCAGAGTGCGGCGGCATGCGCTGCTGTCCAACTTGGTTAGCATTGCTGCCTTGGCCACCCCAAGAGAAATTTAGGTGTTGCCTCCATCCAGCATTGTACGTGTTCGAATAAAGGTTGTTTTGAGGTCGTGAATTTGTATGTCCAATGTACATGACCAAATCAATGTTTCTGCTACAGAGCTCGTCCGTGTGATCGCCTCCACAGAGTGCATAGAAGTCAGGAGTTGAGTGATCAACAACTGATGTGTTCTGGACATTCTTTGGTGCAGTCATTTGTATATTTTTTACAGAGTTCGTAAGCGTAGTAAGCTGGGCTTGCATAACAACCATAACATTGAGCTTTAATTTATCAGGCATCTTGTTTTGATTTCTTCCCTGACTTAACTTAGGCCCAGTATTTTTAGCGGTTGTTTCAATAATTTTATGCACTTCATTGTATGTTTTCTCCATCAGACATCCTCCCATAATTATGTTGAGGATCGCCTTGTTCTAATCGGACAACTCATTGTAAAAATGTTCTATTTGAAGAGTATAAGACAAACCATGGTACAAACACTTTGCTATAAACTTTTTGTACCATTCCCATGCTCCTTCTATGGTCTCGTCATCCTCTTATCTAAAACTAGTGATTTCAAGCCTAGAGTTCATACTTCTCGGAGTAGGGAAGTATTTGGCTAGAAAACTTTCGACCACTTGCGCCCCAGTATAATCACATGGTAGCGCGTTTATCCAACATCTGGCCTTTTCCTTTAATGAATAAGAAAACAGAAACAGACGAGTATCTTCTAAAGAGGTACCAACCTCTTGGTTAGCATCGCTAATGGCTAGGAAGGTACGAAAATGTTGATGCGGATCTTCTGAAGGTTGACCACTAAAAGGTACATTGACTCTAAGCATAATATACATATTATTAGTCAAAACAGGTCGTTTACCTTCACCATTAGGTCTAACCATACCTGGATATGCTGTGTGGTTGAATAATCCTGCTTGAGTCCTCATGACTCTATCTCTCTCATCTACTCCTTAGGTTGGGGGTAAATTAGCATTGGGGTTTACATTTGCCCCTGCTTCTGCACCTGCTGCTACTGCTGGTGGATCGATTACTGTAGGGTGATTCTACTCTACTAGGTCCATCCCTCTTCTCTGCTCACGTCGTCTCCTACGGAGGTTCCATCCAGGTCCTGGATCAAACGAAAAAGTTATGCTCATGGACAAATCACACTCGGGTCTTGAAGCAAATGCAATAAAAAAAAAATCTTGATTTGATTTTTTTTATGTATTCTAAACAATTTTGACTTAAAATAAGTTGACACAGTCCTTGACAACGGCGCCAAAAACTTGACTGTTGATTTCTAGTTGCCTTGTGTGTAAGTAATTCGCACTCGCACAAGTATACGTGGTCAACAGTAAGCAATAAGTAAATTATCAATTTCTCAGAGACTGTAATTTATCCAAGGTGATGTTTAGAATTGAACAGAAACAAACGAACGGTAGTTAATGATTGATTGGGTTGTAAGCATAAAAGAGATAAAATAGTTGTAAAATAGATTATGAGAGATTAAGGCTAGGCTAGGATACTCATGGGAGGTAATTGCAATGTGATATCAAAGAAACATGCGGTAAGGGGATAACATCACAGTACATCATACAAACTTCCGCTTTTGCTTCTGTTCGCATTAAGCGTGACTCTCGCTGCGACTTTACGTAATGCTACACCGGCGCTAAGTATGCAGCAATTACATATTTATCCCTAAACTCCGATTTAAAGTATTAAAGACTTATTACTAACCTACTGAACATGCAAACTAGACTTAGGTTATTTCCTCTTCCGATTTTCAATCTAATACTGCATGTGGATGGCCGATCGACACTTACTATTGATGATTTTCTGCTAGTTAACATGCCCTACTTTCACTCTTCCTATTTCTTCTTTAACACATGCTAAAACTAGCCACTTTCCTTAGCATTGCCCTAACGAAGTTAGTTCCTCATACAAACAAGAAATACAGATAACGACATAGAAAACATGCTGAAATAGTATTACTGGATTGAAATGAGTTTTGATAAAGAAAAAAATATAAACTTGATCCGTAAAAAAATCTCCCTCCTCATTCTATTAGAAAAGGTCTCCTTTTATAACCATCCTTCAAATATTCCAGGATAAACACAGTTCAATCGACGGGATCTCCTTCCTTGTACAAATCTGCCAATTATGCATGATCTCTTTCCTTGCACCAATATGCCAGTTATGTTTGTGTGGTTAAAGGAAGAATCTCGTGATTTCTGCATTTTTTCTCTCTAGGTCTGGTTAGTCAACATCTTGTCGTCATTTGATTCTTTCCTTATTTTGTTTACCATGGTGTTTCTCCGAGTGTTACTACGCATGTATCGTGTGTTCTGCTTCTCAGCCTGCATCGTTCTGCATCGTATTTACCTGCAAAATAGTTTATCCACATAAGCTTTGCTAAACACGCGTTAAGTGTGCTAATTTTGGCATTTTCTACACTTAAATTCATCTCTTAAAGTTTATTCCTCTAATGCATAAGCATTAGATAATTGCACCTTTTTCTCATTATACTTACCTTTTTCGCAATGGATTTTAAATAATAACTACAAACAATGAAAAAGAATAACAAGAATTTCGACTCTATTTAAGAGTCATTAGACCTTGACTTAACACACATGCCTTTCAGCTCATCATTGAAATATTTTTGGAGCTTCAAACAGCACATAGCATAAATCGGGATTGCTTGCCCCATAACCTTAATCGACATTTCCTTACCCTCTTTGAGAGTAGCTTCTATTTTCAATTCTGAAGGCACTTCCTTAGCTTACTCTTAATACAGCTGATAAACTTTTATTTTTCTTTTATTTTATTTGTTTTTTTTTTTTTTTTTTGCAGTTTTGGGAAGGCACACCTAAATGAACTCCTAAGATATTAGAAATATTAACCCCCAACACCTTACTCAATGCAACCTTGTGGCTCTCCCCCATATTTTTGTTGAATGTCACCATAGATTTATCTAGGTTGATTGTTTAGCCTGACACTGCCTCGTAAGTCTTAAGAATATTTTTTATAATCTTACAATTATCATCATTTTCCCTAAAAAATAGAAGACTATTGTCAGCGAAAAAAGATGAAAAATAGAAGGGGCAACGTTAATTAATGTGTAAACGAAGTTAGATTGTTCCCAATTTAGCAATGTCGTAAGACCTTCAACACAAATCAGAAATAGATACGAGGATAGAGGATTCCCTTATCTGAGACTCCTCTTCAGGGCGAATGTAATCTGAAAGCTTCCATTAAGCAGGATAGAGAAGAAGACTGTTGAGATAGAGTCCAGCACTCTCACCACCCACCAACCTGAGAACCCCAGCTTTAACATTATATATATATATATATATATATATATAAACGACCACTCCACCTTGTCATAAGCCTTACTCATATCCACTTTTAAGGAAACCAAACCATTTGTCCCCTTCTTCCTTGAGTTTAGAGTGTGAATACATTCTGAGCCCAACACGATAGTATCAGAAACAACGAACGAACGCATTTTGAGTTAGAGAGATAATCTTGTCCAGAAAAGGCTTCAGTCTGTTAACCATAGATTTAACTATAATTTTATAAATAGTATTGTACAAACTAATAGGAAGATATCCACCCGTTCTAACGGATTTTATAAACTTTGGGGATAAAGGCAATGGAGATATAGTTAAGCGGATCTAGGGAATTCCCATCATTGAAGACCCCAGACAATTCTTCACCTCCTCATCCTTCACAATACTCAAATACCTTTGGAAGTATGCCGTCGATCTCTAGGGCTTTAGAAGGGTTTAACTCTTTCAACACCCTTTCCATTTCGCATCCCATAAAATGTTTGTCCATCAAGTCTTTATCACACTCAGATAATTTGGGACTAACCCCTCCATAATAGCCTCAATTGCCTTAGAATTTAACTTTGAAGCAGAGAAAAGCTTCCTGATAAGACTTTTAGCAATATCATCAATCTTCTCTCATTCTCAACCCAAATATTGTTCTCATTAAATAGACTTGGAATCAATTTTCTGGAATCTTTAGAATGGAA
>JBBMKA010016065.1:0-31209 GCA_037833695.1 Sechiopsis laciniata
GCATTATACCATCTATCATACCTCCACCCCAAACACCGATTTTCTGCAATTTTATACCACGCTCCAAAATTTTTACCCAAAAATAGATATTTAGTAGTTTTTTAATATAATAGTCATAATTGAATATATTTTTATTTATTTATTATATATTATTTTAAAATAAATATCATTTAACTAGTTTGTCATATTTATTTATTTTAAAATAGAATAAAAAAATTAATTAATTTAGTTATATAAATATACTTTATTGATTTAGAATGATTGTGTTTCACCAAAATAAATATTATTTTAAGATATTGTATATTTAAAAAAAAGGATAATTATTGCATTTTAAAAGAAATGATAAATATAAATAGTGTATAATAATTAATCTTTAAATCTCAATTCTCGGCATAATATCATTTTCAATTGAAGTTTTAAAAATATTAAAATACATTTTTTCCTAAAAATACAAATCCATAAATAATTACAAGTATTGGTTAAATAACATGATATATCAAAGAAATAAATGGTAAATAAAATATTTTAAATAAAAGAGATAAAAATAAATAAAATATAATATATAAAATAGTCACATTAGTTAAATGAATGAATTGGTCAATGATATTAACGATAATTTTTAAATGACATGTTATAACTAAAAAAAAGACATGATAAATTTTATATTTTAAAAGAAAACGATGCATAAATAATACAATAAAAAAATATAATTACATAAATTAAATGGATGAGTTGATTTGATTAAAAAAAAACAATGAGTTGATCATTAATATCAAATTTATTTATTTATTGAAATGGTTATCAACTTCAAATTTTGATTTAATTGATATTGAATCTTAATTTTCACGATTTTATTTTAAATAAATACCATAATATGTAATAATAAAACATTTAAAAGAAAATATTTTTTTTGGAAATAAAAAGTAACTATAAAAAAGGAAAGAAAATCAAATATATAAGAATATGGAAATGTTGATTTCAAAAAAAAAAAAAAAAAGTTAAAAAATAATATTTGGAAAAAACATTAAAAATTTTAAAAGGAAGATGTTTATTTGAAATTGAAAAGTAACTAAAAAAAATTCAAACCTATAAACACATGGACTAAAATAGAACATAATTAAATTACGCGGCATTTCTTACATGACTTTATGAAGCGATTGTAGCACAGATGGTTTTTTTTAGTATAATTGATAGGAAGTTGGAAAAGTTAGGAAAAAATTCCTTTTACATAATTTTAGGGTATGTTTGTTTGTTGGACATGAAAAGTGGTTAATAACCACTCCTAAAAAATCCCTCATTTTTTTTAAGTAAACAACCACTCTCAACTAATCTTTAACTTATTCATCAAATTTTACATTAAATTTTCTTAAACTTCACATCAAATTTATCTTTTTTGGATGAGAAACAATTTCATTAGATGTATGAAATTATAGAATTACAAAATAAGGACAATCCATCTATAATAAGGATCTCCAACTAGTAACAAGTGAATCGAAGCTGTAATCATGAAAAAGTTGGGATAATTTACACCATGAAACCACCACATATGTGATATTGTCAAGGAAACGCTCATATGTATGTAACTATATCTTTGAAAATTCTTCGATTCCTTTCTATCCAGGTGCTCCAACAGAAAGCTTTAATATAATTTTCCCACAACACTTTCTTCTTCTTCCCCATAAAAGGATGGTCCGTCAAAACAATATTCAGGAATGAATAAGGGTCCTTTGGAAGAGTAAAAAACCATGAAAAGACTTTGCGAATAAAGTCCCAGAAAGCAGAGGCATAGGCACAAGTTATCATAAGATGGGATTGTGATTTCGAGGCCTTAGAACATATGGCATACCACTGTGGAGAAATATTCAAATGTGGAAGTCTATGTTGCAACAAGTCGTTTGTACTAATGGCCCCATGACTCAACTCCCAAATGAAAAATTTGACCTTTTTAGGACACTTTCCTTTCCAAATAGCATTGTAAAGATGGCCATTGGTAACAGCTTGTGGAGCTTTGAGGTCTTTCATTAGGGATTTGATAGAGAAAATTCCAGTAGGATCTGGTTTCCATAAACAAATATCTTTTTCATCATTTATTGATATCAAACAGAAGAGATCCATCATAGCACAGTATTCATCAATCTCTTCATCCTTCAAGTTCCTTCTAAGCTTTAAATTCCAGAAATTATCCTCTTTTTGCCAAACCATTTCAATAACCACATCCTTGTCTTTAGTAAGATTATACAAAAGGGGGAATGCAACACTTAATGGAGCATCCTGGAGCCAAGAATCCTTCCAAAAAAATACTGTTTTCCATTGTTAACTTTGTAGAACATTCTGTCATGAATCATGTGCATGAAAGGGAAGATAGCTTTCCATGGTCCCTTAGCCGAACGAGTAGTTAACTACTTTAAACTACTATTAACTTCAATTTCCAAACAAGTAGTTGATTACTCCATTACTATTAACATCAGTTCTCAAATAAGTAGTTAACCACTTTAAACTACTATTAACACTTCATTCTTTTCCACTCCACTCTATTTTTTTCTACAAAAAACAAACAAGTATCAACTTACCACTAGCATAATATGCTACTTGTATGTTTTTTTTTTGAAGAATAATTAGAGTGAAAGATTAGGCTGTTGTTATTGGTTAAATCTAATAGGTCATGATACACATTTTTATTTTCAAAGTGTAACTGCAAAGGGTCAAAAATCCAAATTTCTTCACCTTAAATGTTATTAAATTATGCCACAAAAAATATGTTATTAAGCTGAAAAAATTGTGCTTATTTTTCAAATTAATAATTATCAACCTAGACTCACTTGTGATATTACTCATTCGTTGTCTCTGGTGTCTGGCCTAGGGACGGACATAATTACTTTTGTTAAAAAAAAAATTTGTCAACCTAAGAATGACTAATTTATGGGATCCTTGAGCAAAAAGTTGTCACTATAAATCACATGATATTTATTGACCTAAGAAAACAAATCTATTACTAAAATTTTAAGAACAATTATTTTTAGTTTTTAGGTTTGAGATATGTTTTTTATTTAATTTTTATATTTCAAAATTAAATACTTTTATCCATGAAATTCTATTTTTCAAAAAGAAAAATAAATTCATGTCAAGACTAAAATAATTACGTCATCAATATATTAGAATTTAAAACTAGTTTAACCATCATTTTAGTGTGTCTTTGAATTTACTTTGATACTTATAATTTTTAAACTAAATTCATGTCAAGACTAAAACAACCACATTATCAATATATAAGAATTTAAAATTAGTCTAACCATAATTTTAGTCAACATTCTATTATGTATCAATGACTTTGTTATTCAAAGAATGAAACTAAACATGATCGAAATGTTATGAATAAAAATGTTTAATTTTGAAACATAAGAACCAAATAGAAATAACCCCCTCGAAGTAAAAATGTATTTTTCTCAAATTTTTTTAAAAATTAATATTTCAATCAAAGTAATTACAATGGTAGGCATAAATACTCATCTATGCCAATATTATATCAAAGTATATGACAATACTCATTAATAGCGATCAGTATATTTACTAATTTTTTTTAGAGTGGACATCTTTGTAATTTTTTGTTTAAAAAAAAAAAAAAAACATGTTTGTAACTTTTGTTTTTCTATTTATTTTTATTAAGATCCACCCACCAGTTAAATTTCATTTTGGGCCTTTATACCCATTTTCCAGGCCCTTTTAACTCTTAAACCCTATGCCTCTTGGAAGAAAACGGAGGCTTAAACCCTCTCCATTTACTTGACGAAGAAGACAACGATTCTGAAGCGATTTCATTACCAGTATTTATGTAAGCGAAATTTTCAGAGCTTAAATTTGTTGCAAAAATGGCGGTCTCTAAATTATCCGCCTGCGTAGCCATGGCCGCGGCTGCTGCATCGTTGCCCTCCATCGCCAACCGCTCCTACGCCGATTCCTTCTCGCCGTTCTCTTCTTCTCAGACGGATAAGTCTTCTGATGAGAAATCTGACGCTAAATCCGCCGCCGTTGAGGAGCCGAGTAAATCTGGATTCGATGCTGAAGCGTTGGAGAGGGCCGCTAAAGCTCTCCGAGAAATCAATGGTTCTCCCTATGCTAAACAGGTTTTGCTTCGATTTTGGCTTAATTTGTTTCGTTTCATGAATGGTAACTCAAGAAGGGATATTTGTAAGGGGTGTACTTGGTCCGGGTTCGGTTGGATTAGAAGAATTTTTTGGACCAAACCGAAACTTTGGTCGGTCAATTCTCCAACCTGTCCAATCCTATGCGTTATAGCAATCTAATTCCATATGTCTAATAACTCTATTCTCCGTAAAAAAAGATGATGATTGAACCTAGATTAGGCTGTTTCTCACACATACATATATTATATATTATTACTTAGTTCTGTTTGTATTGGTTTCAACGAGCTAAAAATTGGTTAAGTTCAGAACCAACAGCAAATTATAAAATCATAATCTAACTCAACCCAAATAAAATTATATCCCAATTCAACTCATACGGTTTGAGTTGGGTAGTCTAGGTAGTCCGAATGGATTAGATTCTCGGTTCTTTTGTAACCCTAATTTGAAGAGCTGGAATTCAATTAGTTCCCTAGTTGTTGTTTTTTCAAGTGTTATGTATCGGTTTTCATGTTCTTGTGTCTAAAAACTGGAGTGCTGTTGAATTATGTGAAATCCAACCTCTTTGCTTTTTATTGATTTTTACTGTGTTCTTGCTGGGTAGGTTTTTGAGGTGATGAAAAAGCAGGAACAAACGCGTCTGGCTGAATTGGCCGCTGAAAAGACCCATAACGAAGTCATTCAAGCTGCAAATGATATAGTAGGGTCTTATCTATGTCATTATTACATAATAATTCCAGAATCTTTGTCTTTTCATTTTGGCGCAAGCTGGAAATGCGGTTACCCTTTTGATTTGGTTGCCCACATTCTTTGAAATTATTGGTTTGCAAATAATAATGTATTACTTGAACGATTTAGCCTCCGTCTGTCTGTTAACGTGGTCGATATGCATTATTCATTTCTCTGTATGAAGCTTAACTATAGTTTTTATTTTATTTTTAAAATTTAAATTTGCAGGAGAGACAACGGAAATTGGCTGAAGAACAAAGAAATCTAATTCAACAACAAGGTCAGGCTAAGGCACAAGTGCTCCGATATGAAGATGAGTTGGCTAGAAAAAGAATGCAGGTGATTTGGTTTTAGTTTGTTCTCCAGAATAACGACGAGTTGGCTAATAATACATGTTAAGAATAAAGAGTTTGATTGTGAATGTTAGTGTTTTGTTATTGAAATCTTCTTATTCTTTGCAGACTGATCACGAAGCTCAAAGGCGACATAATGTTGAGTTAGTTGGAATGCAAGAACAATCATCTTTAAGAAAAGAACAAGCAAGACAAGTAACTGAGGAGCAGATACAAGCACAACAACGCCAGACCGAGAAAGAGAGGGCTGAAATAGAGCGGGAAACCATACGAGTAAAGGCGATGGCAGAGGCTGAGGGTCGTGCACATGAAGCAAAGCTGACTGAAGACCATAACCAGAGAATGCTGATAGAACAAATAAGTGGCGAGAAAGAAAAATGGCTTGCTGCAATTAACACGACTTTTAGTCATATTGAAGGTATAACAAAATTTTAATTGATAAGCATGTGATAATCCCCAACAGGCGGCCTCCTTGATAGAGTGTTGGGGTCATCAAAATATGGAGATTCCAAGTTTGAAATCCACGAGTAAGCTTAATACACATGGTAGCTCTTCTCTATTTACTTCTGACTAAATTGTGCAGGGGGTGTAAGGATTTTACTTAACGATCGCAATAAGTTAATTTTGACTGTTGGTGGAGCTACTGCATTAGCTGGGGGAGTTTACACTACCAGGTGATAGTTTCATGAACTCTTAACATTATAACCTATCTTATCCAGAAAATGTTACATTATACCCTGTAGTAAGGCATATTATTCCTAAGAATTCTTACATTTAAACTTTAGGTCGTGCGCCTTCACAATTCACAATCCTCAACTTTGATATTGACCTGCTAATTACCTGACAAATTTTCTACATCCTTTCTTTCACTAGGAAGAATTAAAGTGAAAAGGCCACACCTTTTCCTTCAAGATTCGAACCATTTATCCATGTGATTGACATACAAATCTGCGATTAATGTAAAAAACGAAAACAAATCCGCGATTAAAGTCTTAGGCTTACCTAACTTATCTTAAGCTTAATATGCTATCTAATCAGTTTCCCTTTCTCCCACATTGTGTACAGGGAAGGTGCTAGAGTTATGTGGGGTTATGTTAATAGGTTATTGGGGCAGCCATCACTCATTAGAGAATCCTCTGTTGCAAGATTTCCAGGCTCCAAGATAGTACCCTGGGTAAAGAACAAAGCTGCTGCATTTTCGACAGGAGCTGCCGCCCTTGCAGAAAATAAAAATAGTCTTGGGAATATTGTCCTCCATCCTTCCCTAAAAAGGAGAATTGAACAACTTGCTAGAGCTACTGCTAACACCAAAGCTCACGAGGCACCCTTCCGTAATATGCTATTTTATGGACCTCCTGGGACCGGTAAAACTATGGTTGCGAAAGAGATAGCTCGAAAATCAGTAAGATGTTAACCAATGTCTTTTTTACTAGTTACATTTTTTTAGCAATTATGAATGTACCATTTGGACTTCCATAAGTGGTCAGATTTGGTGTACTTAATTGATGTAAATACCAAATAGTAATGGCTTCCTAACCTAACTTGAGTAAAATGTGTGTATAATTTTTAAGGCATATGTTTTCTTTTATGTTCTCTAAATTGAAACTTTGAATAGTTTCATTGGCATGTTAAAAATTCGTGACTGGATGGAATATGCTTCTCCTAGATAGTTTTAGAGGCATGATATGATATCATTTAGCATAGCAGCTTTAGTTTGAAATCTGTCACCATGAAATGATTAGAATCAGTTGGTTCAATGTCAACATTTTTTTTTTCTGAGTTCCCCAACAATATTTGTGGATGGGGGATTCAAACCTACGACCTCTAAATAAAAATACATGTCAATCAATGTTGGCTTTGGCCGTTAGGATTATGTTGCTTGCTTTGATCCTAGTTTCTTTTGTTTCCACAGGGTTTGGATTATGCCATGATGACTGGAGGAGATGTTGCTCCATTGGGTGCACAAGCGGTTACTAAAATACACCAAATATTTGACTGGTCTAAAAATTCAAGGAAAGGCTTACTGCTTTTCATCGATGAGTCGGATGCTTTTCTCTGCGAGTAAGTTCTCCACCCCCATTCCCACAACAAAAAGAAAAAAGCTGCACATAAAAGTTACCTTGTTAATCTGTTAAGCTGTTCTTTTGAGGATTGCTTATCAAATTCTCCTAGTGTACGATTGGCATGAAAGTAGTACATCTTTAGCTGAAATATCAATGTGTGGCTTTCATATTTGTAAAGGAATATCTTCATTGAACTTTGTTTGTTCTCAATGCAGGCGTAACAGTACTCGGATGAGTGAAGCTCAGCGAAGTGCTTTAAATGCATTGCTGTTCCGAACTGGTGATCAGTCTAGAGACATAGTTCTTGTACTTGCAACAAACAGACCAGGCGATCTCGACAGTGCCGTTACGGACCGAATGGATGAAGTGATTGAGTTCCCACTCCCTGGTGAGGAAGAGCGCTTCAAACTGCTAAAGCTCTATCTAAACAAGTACATAAGCAATCAAAATGAAGACACATCCAAGCGAGGGTTCTCATTCAAGAAAAGCCCCCAACAAATAACCGTAAGTGATATAAACGACGACGTGCTCCGAGACACAGCCCGAAAGACTGAAGGATTCTCGGGCCGTGAGATGGCAAAGCTCATAGCCGGCGTTCAGGCAGCTGTTTATGGGCGACCAGAATGTGTTTTGGACTCCACATTGTTGACAGAAATCGTTGATTATAAGGTAACTGAGCATCACCAAAGATTAAAGCTAGCTGCTGAAGGTGGCTATCCAGCTTAGCTGAGAAATTTGTTTTGTTTTGTCTTCAGTTTTCTCATTGCCATGTTTTAACCTCATTTTTAACCCATTATTGTCCTTTCAAATACTACAATTCTGTAGTTCAATATTCATTCATGTTAACCCGATTTGATGGGTTAATAATAACCAAAAATTAGGAATTTGGGCCAATTGGGCTTCCAGGCCCATGGCCCATTGAAGGGAGATTTTTATTTATAAATCTTCTTCAACAATTATAATTCTTATTGATCCCTGGAAAATTGAGAAGCTCCCAGGATGTATTAGCTGACAATCAACAGATTCTTACGAGTTTTGACTTTTTTTTCTTTTTTAAAAAAATCTGACTGTTTTGAAGTAGGTGGTGATTGAACCAATCATCTCAGACTTCTTTCATTTTTTCATTCCACTTTTTCCCAGCTTTTTGACAATCTTCGAACATTGAACACGAATTGACTTGGATTATCTATTTTACGGCTTTTTTCTTTTTTGGTAAATCTGCATGGGTAAGAAGATAAAATTTTGGAAAAATTAAACTTTTAATCCTCAGGTTTGGAATTTAATTTTAATTTGATTTTTATGTTTCAAATTCATCATTTTTATCTCTGATATTTTAATATTTGAGTATTTTTTAAATTTATTTTTCTTTTAAAATTAAATTTATGTGAAATTAAAATAATCGTCTTATCAATATAATGAAATTTAAAACTAGTTCAATGATCAATTTAGTCAATATTATTTTATTTAACAAACAATTTTATTATCACACGAAGTAAAAATATATAGATCAAATTAAAATTAAACGACAAAAATAATATTTTTCACTAAACTTTTTATTCAAAATTGGGTTCGGTGTTTGGGATCGTGACCGCCTTGGCTATCGTGGAACAACCAGCTGACTGTGACGGTGGAGGGCGGTTGCTGCCAGTGTGCAGCAACACGTGTCAATCTGGTGGCCCAGTCCCCGCCTTCCATGGTTTCAAATATTCGCCACGTTTATAAACTGCAATATTTCATTCCCTTTTCTTTTCCTGAATTCGAAATTCGCTAAGAAAAAGGAAGTTCGATAGTTTCTTCTTCTTCTTGTGTTCACCGTCGGAGCGGCGACAGAATCAGACTCGCCGGTGCAGACATTACAGCCCGTCGGCAACATTGTCGAGATCCTTCTGAGAGAGAAATATAAGCATTTTCTCAAATCCATCATCTCCCTTTTTTCTTTTCTTCTTTTTTTCATATTCGTGATTGTCCGGCTAGTTTGGGCGCACCTCGACAAATGTCTCTGACCCTACGACATTTAATTGTTAAGGTAATTCGTAGGAAATTGATTTCTAGATAGATGACTACCATGAATTGAATCCATCACCTTAAACACTTGAAGATCCTCAAATCTATGCTCTAGCGAAGTTCTTCAAGGAAATTCTTCAATTTCGAGGTAAACGCATTTTATATTACATGCATTGATTAATTTAAAGATCATTGTTTATTAATGCAAGTACACCATTCTAGCACATAATCATAGCTCTAAGCAAATTACTTTGTCATTCTCATCATCAATCATCCCTAAATCTCTGTTTTGTTCAAGGATTTGGCCATGCGTATGAGGATATTATTTTATTTCATTTTACCAACGAAATATGCCAGTTATCTACACTAACTACGAATTGATAAATTTGACGTCCTAGGATTAGATTAAAAGGCGTTGGAAAATTGAAATCTGCCAAGTTTACGCATGTAATTTGAGGAATCTCTCCTGAGATTCAACTCGAAAAACGAAAAATGCATCAAACCTAAGGTTATGTATCTAATTGTCTTATTAATTTATTACATATAAATTATTCTATAAATAAAAACCTTATCTAAATATTGATGTCAACCTATATGTTTCTAATGTGCCACATTTTATATTTTTCGTTTTTTTGGAGCTAATTATTATTTGTCCAAAACATTGGCGAACTTGAGAACAGATTCTATTTCTACCACTTAATCCACCCTTTACTGTTTGAGTTGAATAGTCCAAATTGCTTGAGTTGTCAGTTTTGTTTTTTACATTTTGTATCGAAGACATAAATAACTGTGTTTACTTTACTTTAAAAGTAGTATTACTTTGTTCAATTATAATTTTGTCTAGTTTGAATAAAGTTAGAATTTAGTCTAATTTTATTTTTAAGGTTTTTTTTTTTATTTTATTTTTTTTTATGAGAATCTTGTTTTTAAGGTTTGATAAAACCTCAATAGTCTGGCGAGCTAAAGCTATAGATTACATTGCATCTTTTTATAGGGTTTATCAAACATAGAAACTCAAGTTCTAACCTGGATCAAATTTGTAATTAAACTTAATTCTTTTTCAATCACCTTGAATGGTCCTAAACTGTTTACAAGAAAATGGAAAAGTCTTTTGGTTGTGGTAGATTTTTTTTGTTTATAAATATATAAATATTTACATCATACTCGAGCATGATATATAAAAAATAATGTCTACCTATGTAACTCAACATGTGCCACAATCTACTTTTGTTTATTTTATTTTATTATCTATTGAATTTAAAATCAAATAGATTGTAGCTCATATTGAGCCACTTAGATGGACATTATTTTATATATAATGGCCGGACATGATGTAAATATTCCTCATATTATTATTTCTTCCTCGGGGATAAATCTTTGAAAAATTATATGAATAGTCTAATTTCACAAAATAATTGCAGATCTAGATTATACGATCATGATTGCTATTTTTTTTTTTCCTACTTTTTCAATTTGGCTTAACCTCTAAAATCTTTTACATTTGTCGCTTTCCTATGGATTGGTAGTGCTCAGTGTGGCTGGTTATACGGTGGCGGTGTATAAAGCTGAGAAAAGACACTGCCGCCGCAGTAAGAACAGTAAAAAAAGTTGGAATTGCATTTTGAAAAGACATCAAAATTCAAACAAACAGGCTCTGGCTGAATATGCATTATGGGTTGGTTGCCTCTCAAAAAACAAAACCCCATTTTTCTGAAACTGCCCAGCTTGACGTTCATGGCGATTTCAATGTAGGCGACTTACATTTCAAGTAAGCTTTCTTGCTCATTCATATTTGTAGTTGTAATGCGTGTTTTTCTAAAGCTTTTTTGGTTTTACGACCTTGCATTGAGTAAATTGATTTATCGTTCTTCCTCAAATATGTGGCTCGTCTGATCAGAGCCACGAATGTAGATAACTCATGGGTTCAAGTGGAGTAGTTCAAGTGGAGTGGTTCAAGTGGTCAAAGAGAGTTTTTTTATGTTTAAGGTGATAGGTTTAATCGTCACTTATCTAGAAATTAATTTCTTACGAGTTTTCTTGACATCCAAATGTTGTAGGGTCGAACGGTACATCCCGTGACATTAGTCGAGATACGTGCAAGTTGGCTCGAACAGTCACGGATATAAAAAAAAAAAACTAATGAGAGTAGCTGGCCGTTTGTAATTTTCACAGCTTTCCATGTTATGTGTAAGAAATCAAGATTTGTTTTGATTGAGGAGAAATACAATATTTTAGAGATATATAGAAATTCAAGTTATGGTTATGGCAACCTTCGTGATTATGGCTGCCTCATTAGCTGTTTGGAATTTCAAGGCATGTTTCTTTAGAGATCCTAAACCCACGCATGAACTTAGTTATGTCTCAGGACACGTGGAGGTGCTACTGCCTTGTTATGTAGTGGGGTTAACTTAGTGCATTTAAGACGACAATTGAGACATTATTAACGATGAGTTATTGTAACATGAAAGGTTATAATAGCCTATATTTGGGTTTGCTATTAATTCACGAGTTATGATAACTTGTGTTTGGGTGCATGATTATAATAACATAAGCGTGTTTGATGTAAAGAGAATAAGAATGATTATGGAGGAGAATGATTATTTGTGTTTGAGATTAAAAATTTATTATGGAAAAAATCATTACTTGTATTTGGGGGTGAAGAGAATAGTTATAGTGAGAATAAATTTGTGAGTATGGATAGAATGAAAAGTCGATGAGAATGAAAGAAGTTTGGGAGAACAAAAAGTATTTATAAGAAATTGATTATGAGGGAATGATTCTTGTAACCAGACAAGGGAAAATAATGATTCTCCTATAATCATTCTTATCTTCTTTGCTCCAAACACCTGATAGGGAAATGTGTTTGTGGCATGAGTATGAAATGGGACGAATGAGAATGAGGATGATTCTCGGTGTTTGAGACACAAAAAATCATTCTATCCATAATCACATTCTCTCAAAATCATCTTTTTATTCTCTTTCTAACTACTTTTTATTCTTCCCATCACAATTTTTTATCCTTCCCACAATTATTTTTCACTCCCATTTTACTCATTATTTTATTTTCTCCACTCTGAACACAAATAATCATTCACCTCCCTTCAAATACAAATAATTATTCTTTTCATAATTATTCTCTCTCTAATCTCATTCGGGTTATAAGATAATCCACTGCTAACAATCAACCAGTAGCTCTAACACAAGTTTGGTTATTATAATCTACAACCTAATCCATCCTTAAACGGTGGCTTAAATGCCCTTGGATGTTGGAATTTTCCTCTTCTTTCCAATCATATAAGATTGGAGAAAGAATGTAAATGCAACTGTCTTGGTCAAGTACATGACTCATTAAGAGATCTAAACATTGCTCTTCGGTTTTGTAGGGAACTAATATGAAGCAACACCATTGATGGAAGCATCCAAAAGCTTGTCCTCTGTAGATCCCTTCAGACAATTTATTGACGTGATAAAAAAGGTAAGTTTTCTTCCGTTTCATTCCCCATGGTATGCAGAAGATTAAAACTTTATCGACATTATTATTATCTTGTGGAAGGGAAATGAAAATGATTACGAGAAGAATGAGAATATGAAAAAGAATGATTATGAGAAGAATTATCATTTGTGTTTGAAGGGCATTGATTAGGGGAAGAATTATTATTTGTCTTTGAGGTAAAGAGAATGATTATGGGGAAAATTAAATAATGAGTATGTTGATTGATGAGAATGAGGAAGAATAAAAAGTACTTAGGAGAAGAATACAAATGTGATTTTAGAATAACGCAATTATGGAGGGAATAGCACCAAGAATCATCTTCATTCTCATTTTCATTCTCTTCCTGTGGTCCAAACACACTCTTTGTGTTTCCAAGCGATCCTTCATTTTGGATTCTTGGATTGGATGTATGCTTCATATATCAATTAATACTATTGATTTTGTTGCACATTAATGACACAAATACACTCACTGCAGAACATACCTCGAATATGACATGTGAGGACGTTATAGCCTTTATTTTGTTGCACATTAATGACACAAATACATATCTTTTCCCACAATTTTCCATCAAATGTGTACTTACAACTGAACCAAATTTAAAGTGTTTTCTTTCATACCAATTTTAACTGTGTGTCTACACTACTGCTTGGCCACCTGTGTGGGCTCACCTATATACTCAGCCAACGTACCATTTCAGATAATCCAATTCCCAAATCTCTGTAACGAATTCAAAGCTTTCTGGACTGTTTGGATGATGTTTGGATGAAGTGTTAGTGTGAGGAATTATTTTGAGTTGTTAAAAATAAATGATTAGAAATTAATAGTTAAAAGTGAATTATTTTGAATAATTATAATAGCTCGTTTGAATGTAGTTTTTTAAGGAATAAAGGATAATTGACAAATAAACACCCCTAATATAAAATTTATTTATTTGTTTTTAAATTGTGGTAGTCTTAGATGGGGTGTTGGTATTGAGAAATACTTGCCTTGTCGGCAAGTCCTACTTCTGGCATATTTGACCTTCTACAATTTTTTTTTCGTTTTTAAAAATACTTTTGAAACAAAAATTGTGTGGCACCCATATACATTAAGTAGGGCTGAGTAGGCAAGTTTTTCTGGTTGGTATCTTGCAAATTCATCCGTATTGGCCATGGAAAGTGAAGTTTTTCACACTTGATTTTAATCAATAATATGGAGTTCATATTGTTAAAGTCTAAGATTGAAAAGTTAGAGCTCATATAATTAATTTGTGTTAGATTGCTATAGACTAGCAAATTGTAGTCCTGAAAAAATAAATTTATAGTAACCAAGAAACAAAATTTTATATTGATGATAGTTGATTTCTTGATATTGAGTATACAAAACATAACCTTATGAGTCAAAATACTTCACAACTATACAACACAATCCCTGACATTTTAGTTGTAACTCCAGGATTGAAATAAGATTATCCTTTTTCTCACCAGTTTCTTGCTGCAACTGCCAGTTAAATATGGATATGTGAGAGGACTGTGTTATCTGATATTCTATGTTTCCAACAAAATGATAGCTTATTCATAAGGTTTTTTTACCTCTACTTTTCTTTTCAGGGTTAAATAAGATTCTAATTTGTTAATAATGAAAAACTAAAATGTCCTCTAGGGTGGTGAAAACTTGGGCTTTGAAGGTGTACTTTAGATACTTACTAGTGACATTAATTCGTAGCACCTCCCGTGTCTCCATTTCTTCGATATCTTCATGTGTCTGGTTTAGGGAAGGGCATGGTTATCCTGGGATAGTGGAGCCAAATTCCAATTTTTTGGTTTCGGAAAAAAGACAACAAAAACAAAAAACAAACATGTGCAATCCAAATTCCTTGCCTGCCGCCCCGCTTTTCACTTCTCCCAAAAACAGTTTCATTGCCTTTGTTCTGAGGTGGATGGAATCAAACTTACTTTTGGGGGGTGTTTGGGGCCATGAATATAGTGGCCGAGAAGTAGGAAAAGAATATGAGGTAAATGATTATCTATATTTAGAGAGAATAAAACAACTATGAAGGAAACTGTTACTCGGGCTTAAGGTGAAAGGAATAATTATGAGACGAACAAAATAGTGATTATAGGGGTGTTTGTTGCATAAGGATGTAATGGGGAGAATGGGTAGGAGGATGATTTTCGGTGTTTGGACCACCAAGAATCATTTTTCTCAAAATCACATTTTTTATTTTTTTCTAACTACTTTTTATTCTTTGCATAATAATTTTTTATTCTCCCCATTATTGTTTTTTAATTTTATCATACTCGTTATTTTATTTTCCTCATAATATTCTCTTTATCCTAAACATAGATAATTATTTTCTCTATAATCATTCTGCTTGCCTCAAATACAAATAACAACTTCCTATAATCATTCTTCTTTCTATTCTCCTCCTAATTTTCATTCCCACATAATTATTCTCATTCTCCTTCCCCTAAACATCCCTATGAGAATGAAACATGCTTATAGAGAGAATAAAAAGTGGTTGGTTATGAAGATGAGAGAATAAAAAAAGGATTACATAGAAATGAGATTATGAAGGAAGTAATTTCCAATTTCCGATACTTCAAATTCTCCCCATATCTATTCTCATTCTCTTTTCTTGAACTTCCCCTAATGTGGCTTTTGATAACATTAATGAAACACATTTGTAGAAGTAACATGACAAAAAAGTGTTATGAGATATATTCATTCAAGAACTGAATACTACTCTCTCTCTCTTTAGGTGCCTAACTTTGAACTTTGCACAAAAAGTGTTATGAGATATATTCATTGAAGAGAACTGAATACTACTGTCTCACTCTTTCAGTGCCTAACATTGAACTGTGCGCATGCACTTACACTAATTACTAGGTAAAATCTATCTTCTAAGAACTTAATCAACATGTGGATACATTATTTGTTCATGAAATGGCTTTAAAGTTCTTACGTTTGTTTCTTCTTGATGGCTTGTTTGTTGTTGTGCATCCAAACCTTGAAAACTTGCCTCCTTACTCCCACATCAGCACAGAACTGTTGCAGTTCCAATTCATCCTGTTTCTGAATCCTCCACTCCAATTTTTCAGCAAATTCTACCATCTTGTCCTTCTGTCCCTGTGTGAATTTTGTTCTAAATCGTTTTTTCGTTACTCGTGACTGCTGGCCGAACAGGTCTTGTGCTCCATTATTTGACTGGTGATACATGTTCAGATCTTCACTGGAAGACTCGTCCAGAGCTCCATTGCTTCCTCCAAATGCCATCATCATCGACGAAATTGGAACTGCCGGCAATTGATGGTGATGCGAGAGAGGAATTGGCGTCGGCGTCCTATCAGCTGGATGACCATTGTTTCTGACTGCATTGGAGATCAAGAAGCCATTGTGTAAAGCTTGCTGCGAAGGCTTGTGATCTTTCGTCTCTTTCCGGTGAAAGTTTCGATGGCATTCACAGGCTGCACACCGAAAGGCCTCGGGCGTTCCATCTTCTCCCCCTGGCATGAACTCGCCGCAACCATCGAGAACGTGACCTCCGGTACTTGCTGCGTGGTTCTTCAAACATTCTCGATATTGAACTGATGAAGGAATACCATAGTTGTCACTTGAACTTGCGAGTGGTGTTCTTGACATTGATCTGCTGCTGGCGATCGGCTGAATAACAACCGATGGCGAGGCGGTAACGGAGGGCGGGATTGGATCTGGTGTTACTTCAGGATGGTCTCTGGTGTGTTTGTGCAGATGCAGATTCAGTTTGTGATGATTTTGACTTTGTTGATGAGAGAAATTGAGCTGAGGTACTGTGTGATCTCTTCTTAGATTTGGAATATCAGAATTTGGCAATTTGGTTGAAGATTCTCCATTTGATGGATTATAACACAAAGGGGAAGGAGTTCCAATTTCCTCATCTTCACTTCTCATGTCCATAACATCTGGTCACAAAAAGCTTTCTCTTTTCTAGAGATTCATTTGGATTTTCCACAAATTAGATCATGATCTTAATAAGCCAGTAGAGAGCTAATTAAACTCCAAAAATTTTACCCTCCATCACTCCAAGCCCCTTCTAGCAAAGTGCTACAAACTGTAGGGTAACAGGAAATAAATGGATTAATGAGAATGAAAAGACAAAAGATGACAAATTTTCAACATCTCTGAAAGCATAATCTTTGAAATTGAAATAGAGAGGGACCTACCAGGTTAGGCTATCAAAATCTTACCTTGATTTTGAACCAGGAAGTGAAATATGAAGAGAAATTTGCAGAGCAACTTGAGAGTGGCTGGGATAGAAAAGTAGGGGAAAAAAAAGGGGTTTTTGTGTTGTTTCCTAACAGTCGCTCAAACCCAAGATGGGGAAGCTGCTAAGTGTGGATTTTGAAGAATAAAGTTTTGATGAGTGGTGAAAGGGGAATTAGTCCAACAGAACAACCGACAAGGTCATGTTAGTCATCTCCCACAGCCTGCAGCTTTGGTCTTGTTTCTAATTATTGCCTTTCTGGGCCTTTTCTCAAAACCCTAATAAATGTCTTCCAATATGCACAAGGGCTTAGATTTATGGGGGCAAAGAGGTGAAATTGAATAGGAATGGGGATGATTCTCATTGTTTGAATTATTAAGAATTATTCTTTTCATGATCGCATTTTTATATGACCTACTATTTTATCTTTTCATAATTATTTTTTATTTTTTGAATAATTGTTTTTTATACTCTATTTTCACCTTCATCATATTCGTTTTATTTTTTTCATAATTATTTTCCCTGCTTCAAATACTAATATTGTTTCTCTTCATAATCATTATTTTCATTTCAAATACAGATAATTATTTGTGTTGATAGAAAAGTTATGATTGGTTGCGTAAAAAAAAATCATTTAGATGGAGAGATAATGTATGATTGTGATAGAAAACTCTCACTTGGATAGAGTTTTTGAGTAATTTAGTAGATGTGATATTGTGTTCGAAGAGTTTTATGGAAGTTTTTATGGTAACTTTCTAGCGATTTTTCGTCCAAATGTTTGGTTGCATTAACCTTCAGTGGCCACCTCTAAAATAAATTTACTATGTTTTTTAGACAACTAAAAATTGTATGATTAGATAGTTTGTAGAGTAAAAATAGTTTTGTGAGGTGTTAAAGTGAAAGAAGGGAAGGCTGGTCCAGTTGTGTATTTAGTGTCAGATTCTTTTTTCTGTGTGGCTATGGCTATCTTTATGGTTTTGCAACTCCACTCACAAGACTTTGCTACCTCTCCACTCTATGCATCATTTATATTAAATTCTAACTTTTCAAGAGTAAAACTTCTATATACATCAATGTGCCGACGAACTTTATCTTTCGTTTTTGTGGCATCATTGAGTACCACACAAATTTATATTCATTTTAATCTTTTAATTTATGAAGTATTTTTTTTGTAGTATTCATGTATGTGTAGTGGAGTTTTACTCTTTGGCGTAAATCTAACTCTACACGCCAATTACACACAAAACTCTGGGTTTTGTCCCTATTCTCTCTCTCTCTCTCTTCATTATTTGGTCCACCCCACTCTCATAACTCTCTCTTCTCTTTCTATGCCTAAGTTCTTGACCTATCTTCTCCATTTTTACCACGCCTGCCCAAATCTCTGCTCATTTTGACCAGATCTTAACGTATTCAATTTCACTGATTTTTTTTGTACTAACAGCTTAGAACTTTCCTTTTGTTTCTGTTCTACCTGAACTTTAAGGTTTTCTTTGGTTTGCCGCTTGAAATTTAGGGGGTTTAAATTTGGAATCGAGGGAATATTTGTTTGACATATTTAGAAAGGATTTACGTTAAGGAGTTATATTGACTAGTTAAAAATTTAGAGTTGTGTCAAAATTCGTTTGGATGTAGTTTTTGTGTAGAGGAGTTAAAGTCAAAATTTTGTTTGAACGTAGATTTAAAATGAATAGTTATTTTTAGTAGTTAAAAAAAATGATTAAAAATAAATGTTTAAAAATGAGTTATTTTGATTGATTTAAAATGAATGGTTAGAAACGAGAGTTATTTTTAAAAGTAAAAATGAGAAGAAGTTAGTAAAAACTCGTTTGGATGTAGATTTTCGAAGAGTTAATAAATCCTAAAACTAAATCTTACCTAAATATGTCAAACAAACAGCTCCCATGAGTTTGGAAACCGTTGTTTAATAAATGTAAAAAGTGTGATTTGATTTTAGGGGTTTTGAGCAATGCAAATCTGTGGTTGAGAGGTGTATTACTGTGGGTCATACACAAGTTTGAAAATTGTGAATTAAAAAAGAAAAATTAATTAATTAATTTTTTTTTATGAATTCTCATTTTTCACCTCTTATTAGATTTATCTTATTTCTCTTTTGATTTTTAGTTCTTTTTTCTTTTACTTTTAAAGTCTCTTTCTCGTTAAAATAAAAATAGAATGCATGCATATTTCGTCGAAATTCCAAAAACTTTCATAAATGGAACCAACTAAATAAACCCTAATTCAAAATCTATAATAAATTTTGATAATTCAAAATCAAAGACTATAATTAAAATACAACATTATTTTAAATATTTTATTATGATTTCATTACGAAGTATCAATCGAGCAAATCAAACACCGTAATCAATAGATTTTGAGAAATTTGATCAACCTCCAAACCAAAAAAAGCCTAAACAGTTTTTTGCAACCATCAATCGTTTGGCTTGCATGGAAAAGGCAAAATAAAAATAAAAAAAAATAAATGAGGAAAGAAATTATCGTAAAATTTATCCATGTTTGTATAAGTCTTAAGATAGAAAAAAATATCTCATTCCAACTCACCTATGTTTTTGTGCAATCACTCATTCAAGTATCTTTAATTTTCTCATCTCAATTCATCTACATTTTTGTGCAATCACTTATTTAAATACCTTGATTTTTCTGGAATTCTTCCTTTAAACAATATTATATAGATATGTTTTTCGTATAATCAGTCATTCAAACAACACATTCAAATTCCTTATTTAAATCATTCAATCCTTTCCCATCTTTTTCTTAAGTATAAATTGGGGGAGAGGGACCACAAACTAGAGGGTATACTCAAATAAATGAAAGGTAAATATCGATTTTTAGAATCCATCTCGTAACCGTAGTGTTGAATTGAATTATCATCAAACAATGAAGTTAGTAGGTCAACCTAACTCTTCCCCATCTAACCATATCCTTAGGTAGATTATTTTTATAACATTTTTTATATTTAGTGGAAAATCATTCTTGATTGGTTTTAGGTTGTCTAAGAGTGTTTTAGGATCAAATTGTTATGATTTGAATTTATGATATTTGTCCTATTAAGAATTCATGAAAATTTAATATGTGGAATTAGACCAATTGTTCCATAAAATTAATGGTTAAGTGACTTATTCAAAAATGTGATTTTTGATGACTATGGAGTGTTGATTATAGTCTTTTCAATTATTACTGTTTACTGGTTGTCAGCTTTCATTATAATAAAGGCTTCTGTGACTATTATTCTTAAAAAAAATATCAATTCATCGCAAGAAAAGAACAAGAAAATAATTTAAAGTATTATATAATTTTCTCCAGATTCAGTTTCTAAATTGCTAGCCGGCCTATATGGTGTCTAGTCATTATTTTGAGAAAGAATTCAATTTTTTATCCTCTATGTTTGATCTTTTAACTTTTATTGAACCCTCAACAGATTTGAGTAAGAATTTTGAAAAAAAAGTTTTTTTTTTTAATGGGTATAAAAATCACTATATATTTGACTAAATAGACTTTAATTTTGATTTATAATTTGGGAATATGGTGGATTTTTTTTCCTCTTTAATTTCAATGAAGGTGAGGGTAGGGATTGATTTTCAACTTAGAGGGTAATGGATGGCTAATTTCTTCAAAATTTAGACTCCATTTCATAACTATTTAGTTTTTTATTTTTTGTTTTTGAAATTAAATTTATTCTTACTAAAATTTAATGTAACCATATTTCTCAAAAAGTATGTGAATATTTACCAACTTCAAAAAATAAAAATAAAAAATTGGAAGCTACTTTTTTTGTTTTCAAAATTTAGTTGGTTTTACAAATATAAATGAGATGGAGATATTTAACTAAAAAAACATATGATAAAGTAATTATCGTAAACTTAAATTTTAAAAAATCAAATGATTATCAAATGGAATCTTATTGATCAAGAAGGTATTTGGTCAGGTATACCGCCTCGTGACCATAGCTGAAAATACCACCTCGTGACAATAGCCGAAACACATGTAAGTTGATGTACACAAGTTTTGGATATATATATATTTATTTATTGAAATAAAACAATGTCACATTGAATAACACTTGATAGCAGCCCCATTCCTAATTAAGATGTAGCCGCAGGTCCACTGGTGTATGAGGGTATTATGGTCCTTTCATATATGCCCAAAAGGAAATTCTGACTAAATATCAGCTGGTGCATATTAAAAAAAAAATAATTGAGTTAAGGCTAAGGTGGTGATAATTAATATTATTAAATTATTTTTTGAATGAAGCACCTACTAAATCCAACACAATTCAGAAATATGTCTATTTTCCATTGGTTATTTTTGTGGTTGGCTTGTGATTCAATTTGCTTACTTTTCTCATGCTTAGCTTTGCTTCTGTTTCTTTTCTTTTGGTTACCAAAGAGGTTTTGTTTACCTAATTTTTAAGGTTTAAAATTTTAATTTGTGAAAATGAGAGATACCTTTTCCAATGTTACCAATTGAATCAATATAGAATGTTAAAATAACCTACTTGTAAATGTGGGTTCTTTTATATTAAGAAAAAAGAAAAGAAGAGAAAAGGCAATTAGGAGATGAATTATTGTCCATTTTGAGCTATTTTTGTTGTATTTTGTGATGGATGGAGAGTAGTATCTTGCTTGCCTATAAGTTGCAACTTTTTCCATTAACTTTTAGATTTAATTATCATTTGTCCAATATTTTTAAATTTTAATATTAAATTTATAATATGAACCAAAATAATATTTTAATTCTTTTGGAGATATAAAATTGAATTAGATAGATAGATTTATGGGGTAAATTTGAATTAACCTAAATTAATTATTTTTTAGTTCAGCAATTATATTTGAAGTTGTGATGATTCATTCTTTCAACTCTTTGGTCTTAGTGTACATGTCAACAATTATCATTATGTTATATCTATTTTGGTAGAGTGAGCCTTTTATTGTTTTATAATTTATAATTTATTCTTCAACTTCATTAGTAACTTTTAAGAATGTAAGATTATATTTTGTTATTCATAGGTTAGGGTTACATAAGCTAAAGTTAAAAGATCTAAAATATCTATATATTGTATTAATCACAAACCCTATAATTCAGATCTTTAGCCAATATTTAATTCCCATAAAGTTTGACCAATTATAACACGGACATGTAGCCAGCAATAAATTCATAAAATGACTTTTCTTTTTACGATTGGAAATATAGATAAAAATAGTTTAAATATTATTTTAGTGGCCTATCCACTTTGATCAAAATATTTAATTTTGATTAATATATTTTGGATTGTCTGATTTTTACATATGTACTTTTTTTATTGATTATTTTAATTTACGTACTTTTAATCAAGTTTAGATTGGCTTGTATGATAAATTTGATGTCAATTTTAATTACAATAATAATAATAATAATTTATCAAAGTAAGCATAGTTCAATTGATATATTGGTCGTTGACACAGATTCCCGTTGGTTGGTTATAAGAAGAATAAAAATAGTTAAAAATATCATTTTGAACCATAAACTTGAATCTTTGTTCCATTTTGATTTCTAAACTTTTTGAAATTCTAATTTTATTTCTTGATCTTTAAAATTTGTTATTTTAATATTAAACTTTCTACTATTCATAGTTCATATACTTAAAAAAAAAAAATGAAAACTAGTTTCTATAATAAATTTAACGTTAATATTAATCAAATTGATTCAATAATGTTATAAGACCGAAATGTAAATGAGAGAGATATTCTCAATTTTAACCATTTTCGTCGGTATATATATATATATATTCTTGATGGTATTTTTGAATTTTTAAGAAAATAATGGATTGAGATAATTAGAGGAAACTATGTAGAATAATATGCTATTAAATTTGGTCTTTGCAATATACTATTGCCGTCAACAATTGGCATTTCGGGTAAATTAGTCAAAATGATCGAAGTCAATTTGATGGAACGATGCACACAAGAACGATAGCTCAACGGTATTAATATACATCCAATGACTATGAAATGATAGATTTGAAGCTCTCAAACCTAATTGTGTCATTTCAAAAAAAATAATAATAAAAAATTGATGGAACGGCATGTTTATTTTAAGTCAAACAATTTGTTAATTGAGAAACTAATAATAAATTCCTCGTTTATTTGTTTGTATTATTATCATTAAGCCATTAATAGTTTGTTATCTATATTTGAAGTTATCCAAAAGCAATACGCGTCCCATTTCGGCAAGGAACAATTTCCAAGTAATTAATATAAAAAATATTGATTACGTGGCAAAAGCTCAGCCCATTTCCAACATGACTTCACATCATCTAAGATTTAACCTTTCATTTTGGCAGGCAACAATTTCCAAGTAATTAGTATATATATATAACCTTTCATCTTATTTGCGTCAGAAAATATTTTTTTAGTCAAATTTTTAAATTTAATTAGCTTAAAATCTTATTTTGCTCAATATTCTAAATTTCATTCCATTTTTCCAGGTGGTTTCAAATTTATTCAACTTTAATCATTATATAATGTAACTTAAAAGTATTTTTTGTGGGGTGTTTGTTTAAAGTAATAAACGAGTTTTTATAAATAAGTTTTTACGATTTGTTTTCAAATAATCACATTCAAATAAATTATTTTATAATCATTTAAAATTATCAATCATTTTTAACCTCACTCATTTCTACTACTAATTTTTAATTATTTATGTCGAATCATTCACTTCTAACCATTGATTTCTAATTCATTTCTCTAATACATTTGAAATTCATTAATTTTTATCTTCTCAAAGTAATCATTCATTTCTAACCAAAAGTCTATAATATCTAAACAAGTTATTATCAACAACCTCTTTACAAAAATCATAATTCAAACGATATATTAACTGTAACCTCTCTACAAATAACTACATCCAAATGAACTATTACTCAAACTCAAATTTTTAATCACTCAAAATAACTCCTCATTTACGATAACTTAAAAAATTACTCTACAATTTTACATCAAAATAATTCATCATTTACCATCACTTAAAATAATTGCTATACTTGTTTTTTGTTTTTTTTTTTTTTTTTAAACATTGTCTCTATCAGCCTTTACTTCTTCAAATAAATAGTAGGGACCAAATTTATGTTGATCATACATACGAAGATCGAAGTAAAATATTGAAAATAAATGAGAACTAAAATACAAGAATCAACATGATATGAATGATATGAATGATCTAAATGTTAGAAAAAATGGAAATTTGGAAAGTAGAAATGAGAAGTGGAGGGCAGAAAATAGGGCCCAAAATGGTACGGTTTTTATGGGCCTTTTGGTCAAAAAATAGAGACAGCTAAATCTACAAATCTGATTAGTGGGCTCATCCAAAGGACGAAAGGGCCCTTTGCCTTACCGTCCCATCACCATCATAATCATTTTACGCTCATCTATTTCCTTCTTTCTAATTCTCGTCCTCGTCCTCATCACGAGTTTTTTTTTTTAATTCAACAATATTTAAATCTAAAAAAAAAAAAAGATCAATGTTTGGCTTAAGAATATCTTTAGATAGAGAGTTTGTTTCAGTGGTTGGTCCAACCCCACGTTTAGATAGAGTATTTTCGAAATCACACCTTCAAAAATTCTTTCATATACTATCATTATCCTTCATAGGGGTGATTTCGGTTTGATTTTTGTCGGTTTTGTGCCAAACTGACAACCGAACAGATATCCTCGGTTTTTGGATAAGTGGATCCGAACTGATGTCCAATATAGTACAAAATCATTGGATTGGTTTTTATTTGGTTCGGTTTTTGAATAATTGGATCCGATCCGAACCGATGTCCAATATATTAATAAATCAAAAAACAATTACATACAATTAAACCTAGATTTTTTTAAAATAAATTTTAAATTCCAGTATACATGAAAAGTTAAAGAATTCAAAAAAAAAAAAAAAAAAAAAGTTAAGTAAATGAAATGATAAAACTGAAGGGTAGAAACTAAAAAGGTGCAAAACTTACATCTGTTTAAAACTTCACCAACGCGCCACTGATACCATATGTGAATGATGTGCTTCATATATTATTTAATACAAAATTCTTTTTTATAATTTAAATATATATTTCGGTTCGGTTCGGCTTTTATTAGTTTTTTAACATGAAAACCGAACTGAACCAATATTTTTCGATTTTTTCAAATTTCGAATCAATATGTCCAATTTTGTGCTAAAAAACCGAACCAATCCATTGGTTCGGTTCGATTTTTTGTTACACCCCTAACCCTTCAATCCAAATGTTTTTTTTTTTTTTTTTGTCTCAACCATTCATAACTCTTCTATTTAAATAAAAGTATTTTATCGTGAATATTCATAACTATTTTATCCAAAGGAGATTTTTTTCCATTAACTACTAACCCTACATAACACTATCCCCCATGTTTAATATCCTCTATCCAAATATTCCTTAAATTTTGGTAAACATATTTTGTCGTTATATTAGATTAGGTACATTGAAAACATAATAGAAATGATGGTTGAAATGAAAATTGGAATCGTTTGATGTGAAAAAAGTTTCGGATTGGATGGGTGTGTGTGTTTTATTATTTTAGATAGAGAAAGAGAAAAAAAAATGGAATCTTGATGGAAAAAAGGAGAAAGAGTGGAAGCTCCACAAACACAAAAGAAAGAGTGTTTAGTCAACCAACTCATCCTAACTTCTCGATTTCGAATAGAACACACAATACCATAATTTATTACATTTTATTTCTATTTCTATTTATTATTATTATCATCACCATTTTAACTCAAATGGGTGTTTATTTGTCATATTTAAGAAAGATTTAGATTGAAGATTTATTAATTTTTACTTGAAAAATTACATTTAAAAGAATTTTTTGTAATTACTTTAAACAACTTTTCATTCTATTAATTAAACTATACCTCTTCATTTTTAATCATTTATTTATAATTACTCAATATAACTCATAAATACCTTTTTTCAAAATAAAAACTCATATACAACAGCCAATCATTTTTAATCATTAATTTCTAGTCAATCAAAATAAATTATTTTTAACCACCAATTTTTAATTATTCTTTTTTATTTTTAACTACTCATCTTAAATTCACATTTAAACAAAGTTTTGACTTTAATTCTTAAAAAAAAAAATGAATTTTTTACTAAAATTCTCAATTTTTAACTATTTAAAATAATTCTTTAAAATAAATAACTCTTCCCTTAATTGTTGCTTTTATACTTACGTCTCAAGACACCTTTTTTCCTTTTTCTTTTTAACGACGCCCTTCTTTCTTTCTCGCTTTCCCGCAACATTCGTTATGCGTGGACCACTACTAGCCCACACGTGTCAATATAATATTGACTGAACCGTTCTATCGGATACTTTGTTTTGGGTTGATTTCTGGCTGTCGTTTGTTGGGCCTGTTTATGGGCCGTAGTCTTTTATACTTGTTAGTGGGCTAATATGTGGCTATTGAAGTGATAAGCTATATTTGGATAATTTTATATTAATTAGTTATCTTAATATTCTACAAATACTGGTCAATCTCTCATGCAAACATAATTTTGATTCATTTGAATAAAAAAGAAAGAAGGGAAATCGTAGATAATGTCTACATTTTATATACTTATTAAAAGAATGTTTTTTTTGTTTTTCACTTTAAATTAGTGTCTAATTTAAAATTTTGGGAGGAGAGATAATTATACTATCTCCAAAATGCCCTTGATTTAATTGGATTATTTAACCTATTAAATAATTTTAAAAAACATAATTAAATCTCCATTAAAATACGTCAAATCCAACACTCATAAAATGAGGAATAAATAACTCAGTTTAACTAAAAATATATTTTATCAGTAAAATATCTAACATTTGTTATAAAATATTTTATCAAATCATTCACAAATCACCATGACGCCAAAATTTTCAAAATTTTCAAATCTCATTCTATTGATTGAGTTCTCTGCTACTTCTCCAATCTCAATTACCTTATTTCTTTTCCTCATTTCCTATCCCTTGATTCTTCTCATTATTTTCAATTACAATTGCATTCAATGGAGATTGAAATGATGGAACTTTATATTCAAATTATAGGATTGGTCACCCGTTCTTAAGAAAATCTACGACAGTGGAGATATTCTCATTGTTACATCAAATCGTGTGTAACCAATAGAACGTTGATGTCGACCAATCTGGAAAACAAAAAACGTTAACACTTATTTGGAAGTGTAGTGTGGTAGAGATCGAATTGCATAGAAGTTGAAAAAAAAATGGTCGTATGTAGGAGATGACGTGTGAGTTGGAATATGAAAAAATTGAAAATAAAAATACGAAAAAAAAAAAGACTTACACTCCTTATTTGGGAGAGAAAAGGTTGGAGGAAAAAAGAAACTCCAAGAAAAACGAAAATATTACCTACAATATTTCTGATTTTATACAGTTTCAGGTGGAGCAAACGCTGTCCACGAGTACGCACACAAGTGTAAGCACGTTTAACATGCATCTCTTGGTGTACACATGAATTCTAGTAAAATTTGATTTTTGTTTTGTAGATTGGTCGTCATCAACGTTGCAGTGGCCACACATGATTTGATGCAACAAAAAGAGTATCTCCACTTTCGTGTATTCCTCCAGCCTACAATCTCTCTAATTTTATACACTTTCAGGTGGAGCAACCGCTATCCACAAGTGTAAGCATGTTTAACATGCATCCTTTAGAGTACATATAAGCATAGTTAATTCCAGCAAAAATTGATTTTTTTTTTTAATTTTTTTAATTTTTTTTTGCAGATTAGTCATCATCAACTTTTCAATGGTCACACATGAATTGATGTAATAAGGAGAGTATCCCCACCGTCGTGTACTCCTCCAACCTAAGCTTTTTGATTTCATACAGCTTTAGGTAGAGAGAGTACGCACACAACTGTAAGCACGTTTAACATGCATTCCTTGGTATACATATAGATACATAGTGAATTCTAGCAAAATTTACAATTCTAACTACCGTATTGTTAGGTACTATATTATTTTTTTATTGCTTACTAAATTTTCGTTTAAGAATTTAGTATTCATTTATTACAATGTGAGTAAAGATGTGTACTGTAAAATTTATGTTGTTTTATTTTCCATATTTCATAATAAACTAATCTCAACAACTTTTTTTAATTTTAAAAACAAAACGAAATGAAGGGTTCAAATATTTTTTTAATTATCAAATTTATTTTTGGGTGGTTAGAAATTTAGATTTTATATTATTTAAATATTTAATTTTTTGTTGGTGGTTAGGAATGAATCTAAAATCTATTTTAATAATTCACATCAATTAAAAGTATTAATAAGAGCATAATAGTCAATTGCAATCTAATTAGTTATTTAATCATTTATAAAAAAATCAGATTTAGACACTCATTTAAAGTTTTTTTTAATTGTAGACATTTACTAAATAATTATCTAAAAATTAGACATTTTCCTAGTTGTCCCAATAAAAAATTAGCTGGTTCTTCGAGAGCCAATTGACTGAGTGGAAGACTAAAAAACTCTTGACGGCGTTGTTCGCAAGAGGATCTTTGGAGCTTTCTCGTTGCTGAACAATCCACCCATAATTTCGAGAAAATACATTGGCTACGCTATCTTAATATTCTATGAATATTAGTGAATCTGGATAAACTTTAATTCATTTGAATAAAGAGTTTGATTGATTCTTGAAATTTTTCTCTTTTTGGGTCATTTGGTCTTTTTAGACTACATCAATTTAATATCGAGGGTCGTACTTGAGTCAATTAACTGTCTTTGTTTGTTGTCGATCCCACCCATATTTTCCATTGGAGAGTAACCAATATCAACAAAAAGTTTACCCAACTTACTCAATCAATAAGATTATATTCAAGAGTGAACCAAGATCAAGATCCAGATCAACAAGAATATATACTTTTTTTTTTCTTTTTTCTTTTTTATTACAGCTACAAATGTCCCTAAATATGGAGATTAGAGCGTTGAATTCATTCATTTTTTGAGATTATGAATTAACACCCATCATTTTGATTATAAAAAGAGTGAATGAAAGAAATATGAAACAACTCAATTTTTTTTTTTTTTTTTTTAGATCAGTGACTATCCGGATCATGTGCACATCAACTATTATTATGAGACATATCATTTGACGTTACAACATTTAAATATCAAAGAAATTCATACAAACTCAATTTGAAATGTTCACAATCATGGAAAAACATCTCAAACAAAGATCAGTTGCATTTTTCTATTAGTGATGAGTCCCAATCAAAACAAACAAAACATATTGCAATTCAAATTACAATAGAATCCACCTCTAATTTCTGAACCTTCTTCACTTCCATTAGCCTCCACATATACCAAGCTCCCAAAGACCTATAAGGCTTCCATTTCTCACAAAGTTTCTCCATCTCCGCCGGCTCCGGCAGCTTCTTCAGTCCGTACAATCTCTGCACTCCTTTTCTCACTCCCAAATCCCCCACCGGCAAAACATCCGGCCGGTGAAGAGCGAAAATCATGAACATGTGCACCGACCAAACGCCGATTCCTTTCACCGCCGTCAACTCCCTCAACAGAGTCTCGTCGTCCATCTCCACAATCGAAGAATCCGACAAAATTCCCTCGGCGAATTTCGTTGCTAGGTCGTGGAGGTAACTCGATTTCCTGCCGGAAACTCCGATTCCTCGAAGCTGCTCCGGCGAGAGCGCCAGCACCGCGGTCGGCGCCACCGCGGCTTCGCCGCCGCATAGCGCGGCGAAGCGATTGTAGATCGATTCGGCGGCCTTTGTGGCGAGCTGCTGGTAGAGGATGCTTTTCGTTAGGGCTAGAAACGGTGGATTTGATTTGAAATTTGGGGATTCGGATGAATCTATTAGAGTTATTAGGAGAGGATCCGATCGGCGTAAGTGATCGATCGCTGTGAAGATTTCGTCCGATGACGATAGCGGTTTGACGGTGTCGCCGCCACCGCTGCCGCCGGGAGTTGGGATTTGTAGTTTGATGGTGTCGCCGCCGCCGGAAGTGGTGGAAATGTTCCGTAATTTGGTGGATCGGAACGGGATCTCGGAGGATGACGACGGTGGGAGCGGATTGGCGTCGGTTAACAGGAACTTCCGGCGGGTTCTTTTGGCCATCGGCGGCGATCGAGTGGAGGTGGAAGATACGGCGTCGGTGAATGATTTGTGGGTGAAAGCTAGGGTTTGAATCATGTTTCAGGAAGAGGGACGGACAGATGTAGCGTTGTGATTGGTTTAGATGTGATCATCTCCTTCGTCAGCAACTCAAAGCTTGTTGGGCACGATTGGACTGTTTAATATAAGGTTATTTAGGGCGTGTTTGGTGCAGGGATCAAGATTAAGTTAGTCGGTATTAAGTTAAATTGAGGATTAAGTTAATCTGTGTTTAGTGAATAGATTAAGTTAAGTTGAATTAAGTTAAGCTGACTGTTGTTTGGTAGAAGAATTAAATTAATCTGAGTGTTTAGTTAACATTTTTCATGTTTTTTTTAATGTCTACTCTTTCCTGCAAAACTATTGTTTTAAATTTCAATTAATTTTATATTATTATTAATTATTTCAAAGTTCAATTCACTCAATTTTTTTTTTTTTTTTAAAGATCCAAAATTGTTTTTAAGCGAAGAAAAATTCAATTGTTTTAAAACAATTTTTAATTATTTTGAATTTAGATAAACTTGATATGATAAAATAAGTTACTTCAATAAGATACTATAAATAAAGTATCATATTTTAAATCTACCTTTTGATAATTGTTGATGTGGTAATTTAATTTAGAATAATTGTTGGAATTCATAATTGTGTTGAAATTAACTATTGAAAATAAAACCCATAATAATAAACCAAAATCTTTAGGATGGGGTATAAAACTAGATTTTAATAATAAAATTGATATTAACAAAAATAATGTTTATAAATTTAATTTTTAAAACAAAAAAATATTGTTATCAAACTCTATCTCTAGCAACAAAATTTTGATCCATCCAAATAATTATGTTTTTTAAATCAGATAAGATACAAAATTGATCAAAATAGCTTACCATACCAAAAACATGATCCTTAATAATCAAACTATCGAAGAACAAGGCAATTAGTAACAGATTCTGTTAAAAAGATCTAGCGATAAACATAAAATGAATCAATAAATTCTTGAAAAAAAATGGATCAATAAAAGACAATAAAAGAGATTGT
>JBBMKA010016101.1:0-31177 GCA_037833695.1 Sechiopsis laciniata
AAAACTGTGACTACGAATGAAATGTATGCGAAAAGATAAAATGCGTAAAACGAATAAAAAGAGAACGGGACTTTCGTCTAAATTTCTGCATTGATGCTACTGCCTTTTCCACCCTCCGATTCGAGTAACTCTTCTGGAAATTTAGGCCATTCGGAGTATTCCGTGAGTGCTGCAGCTGCTTTTAGTATAACTTCGTTTCTTTTATTCGCATACTCCCAAAAGTCTCGGGAATTTATGAAGAGCAATTCAAAGTGTTTAATCAGTTTGTCATTTGCTAGAAATTCATCAAATTTCTTTCCTTGCTCTCTGTTTCTCTGCTCCATAGTCTCTTCATGATGCTTAATGTGTACCTTTAGGATTCTGTCAGCTGGTTGTGATTGCACTCCTTGCTCCAAACACAATCTTGTGATAGTGTGCAGGTAAAACATCTACTCTTCTATTATCTTGCCTACGTCCATGTGTATTCCAACATGTACTGCATAAAGCAATAGAGCTTGTTCCCAACTAACTATCTTTGCATTGGTGGACGGGATTATCGTATTTTTAATGAATTTAACCCAGTTTTGCAGTTCTAGTTTAATATCATCCATTGGAAATGAGCATTGATTCTTCCATTTGGCCCCTTCTATTTCAATTGTCTCTGCACACTCTTGCAACTGCTTCTTCTTTGGCTTCTTGAGGAACTTTTGCCCTTGTTCTCCGACATTGTCAAGAAGTAGGAAAAGTTTGTTTAGAGCTGTGGCTTTGCAATCTATCAAATGTCCTTCGACTCGAGAGAAAAGTAACTTTTCACTGTTCAAGTTTGTATAAACCTGGTGAACCCAATCTTGTTTTGCATCCACAGTGGGCATTGCTAGCTGTGACCACTTCATCTTGCATATTTGGTACAAAGTTGCTACAGGTACAGGTGCCTCTGGCCATCCACGATCTTTCCAAAACCTTTTCCTTGCCAGTAGTATAAAAACTAAGAACCTAAGTCAACATGCATTCTACATACGAATTCTCACCCTAGCTCTTATCTAATAGGACATAGAAATGAACAATAAACAATAAGGAAAATTTAGATATCTCATTACTAAAAGTTGTAACAGTTCTATAATCCCTTCCTAATTAATAAAATACTAAAATAACAAATAGGAATTGGCATGGTTGTGAAGTGTGTAGACTCCTTGTCATCGGCTCCTATGAACACCACCAGCTCTGGCTCACGTGGTTGGCTCTTGGCCAACCTACTAGTTCTAGCCACCCTCACCATCAATACATAATTCCTTGATTTCTGTCGAGAATTCTTGATTGTCGCCAAATTGATTGCTTGATTGATTTTGTGTTCTTTCCTTATTGGTGTGATTACTCGAATGCGACTGCCTAGTGACTGCATCATCTTGCGTTTGTGTTTCACTGTTCACATTGATTTGTTCCTCAGTGTCTTAGTTCTGCATTTTCTATATTGTATAGCATTTAGCATAGTTAATTCACTCTTTTACTCTAAAATGCGATGCTGAGCCTCTAGTACATATGATTTCTAAATGATGAATGCATATGATTTCTAACAGTTTTACTCGCATTGAGTCTTTTATAGCTCGATTATTTCCCTTGAACCTTAGAAAAATGCGTAATAAACTATCTTAATTTATGCTCTTTTTTAGAGTTATCAAGAACGAGCAAAATGAATTGATTCCCACGCGAACAGTAACTAGCAGGCGTGTGTGCATGGATTATCAAAAGTTGAATGCTACCACTAAAAATGATGAATGCATATGATTTCTAACAGTTTTACTCGCATTGAGTCTTTTATAGCTCGATTATTTCCCTTAAACCTTAGAAAAAATGCGTAATAAACTATCTTAGAGCTATCAAGAATGAGCAAAATGAATTGATTCCCACGTGAACAGTAACTAGCTGGTGTGTGTGCATGGATTATAAAAAGTTGAATGCTACCACTAAAAAGGATCATTTCCCATTACCCTTTATCGATCAAATGCTGGATCGTGTTGCTAGCTAAGAGTATTACTATTGACCCTGAAGACTAGGAAAAGACAATGTTTACATGCCCCTTTTGGATTTTCTCTTTCAGGCGAATGCCATTTGGCTTATGCAACGCTCCAGCAACATTCCAACGATGTATGCTTACAATTTTTTCTGATATGATCGAGCAATGCATAGATGTCTTTATAAACGACTTCATAGTATTTGGATCATCGTTCGCTACTTGCTTGGACAACCTCAATAAGGTGCTAGAGCGATGTGAAGAAGCAAACCTCGTGTTAAACTGGGAGAAATATTATTTCATGGTAATTGAAGGCATCATGTTGGGACACAAAGTATCAAAGAAGGGAATGGAAGTTGACCTAGTGAAAATTGAAGTCATTGAGAAATTGTAGCAGCCAATGAATGTTAAGGGAATCATAAGTTTCTTAGGCCATGCCCGATTTTACAGAAGATTCATTAAGGGTTTCTCGAAGATTGCTAAATCACTGTGTGAATTGCTTGAGCAATACCGTCTATTCACATTTGACCTCGCTTGCGCAAACACGTTTCACATCTTAAAAAAGGCTTTAATTTCCGCACCCATCATGACAACCCCTAATTGGGATAAGCCATTCTGCATCATGTGTGATGCGAGTGATTACTCAATTGGGGCACTGTTAGAGCAAAATGGTGAAAAATTGATTCACCCAATCTATTATACAAGTAAAATGATGAATGACACGCAGAAGAATTATACGACGATAGAGAAGGAATTTCTAGTAGCGGTCTTCGCTCTGGATGAGTTTCTCTCTTATCTGTTTGGGTCTAAAGTGACTGTCTATACGCATCATGCAACCATAAAGTATTTAATGAAGAAGCCAAATGCGAAGCCAGGGTTACTGAGATCGTTATTACTTCTACAAGAGTTTGATGTTGAGATTGTGAACCAAAAGGGTTATGAAAATGTAGTGGCAGACCACTTGTCAAAGATCAAACCTTTTGAGAGTTCGCTTGAGCATATGGAAATTAGGGATTCTTTTCCTGATTAACAATTCTTTGTGAGATACTCTAATCTTGATGACAGCAAGCCATGGTTTTTTGATCTTGTAAATTATCCAGCAAGCGGATTGACGCTTGCAGTTTTAAATAGTCAGTAACGGAAGCACTTCTTGAATGATGCTAGAGCCTACTTTTGGGATGAACTTTTCCTATATAAACAATGTGCTGACAACATTATTCGCAGATGTGTTAGTAAGAAGGAGGCGAAGGAGATTTTAACTGAATGTCATGCTACAGCATGCACATGCCACGACGGCGAGGCGAAGACATCAGCAAAGGTATTCCAAGCAGGTTACTTCTGACCCTCAATTTTTAAAGATGCTTGTAAATTTGCGAAGTCATGTAATCAGTTCTAAAGGTTGGGAAACATAATTAAAAGAGATGAAATGCAGCTGAAATACATCTTAGAAGTAAAGTTGTTCATTGTGTGGGGAATAGACTTCATGGGACCATTACCTAACTCCCATGGGAATGTATATATCCTTGTTACTGTCGATTACGTTTCCAAATGGGAGGAAGCGGTGGCGTGCGTGAAAAACGACGCGAAAACTGTCATAAAATTTTTGCACATATTTATTAGATTTGGAACCCCGCGAGACTTAATTAGCGATGAGGGTACACATTTTATTAATAGGGCCTTAGAGTCAGTTTTGCAAAAATATAATGTTCGCCACATAATTGCTACAGCGTACCACCCACAGACGAATGGACAGACGAAAGTTTCCAACCGAGAAATAAAGAAAATTTTAGAAAAAGTAGTGAACCCAAGTAGGAAGGATTGGCAACTAAGCTTGATGATGCACTTTGGGTATACAGAACTGACCATAAGACACCCTTAGGCATGTCACCATTTCATTTAGTATTTGGAAAAGCATGCCACCTGCCCCTTGAATTGGAACATAGAGCCTACTAGGCAATAAAAGAGCTAATTTAGTTTCACCTAGGTTGGACCAACGTAAAAGCTCCAGCTATTAAAGCTTGAAGAGCTAAGGCAGTTTTCTAACGAGAATACCAAGCTCTACAAAGAAAAGAGGAAGCGTTGGCATGACGAGCGAACTAGAACAAAGCAATTCCAGCCCGTCCAAAGAGTTCTGTTGTATAACTCTAGGCTGCGGCTTTTTCCAGACAAAATTAAATTGAGATGGTCAGGCCCTTTCACAATTGCCCAAGTCCATCCGTACAGTGCAATCTTGATTAAAAATGAATCTAACAACTCCAAATTTTTAGTTAATGGTCACAGGCTGGAGCACTATTTTGGCGAGAAGTCCTGAGCTGCGGACTTCTCCTATCTAATCGATGCCTAAAGGTGACATATTGGCTGGAGTAAACAGTACGTAAACTGTTTATTCATTTAAATTGCTCCAGGCCAGGTTAGTAAAAGTTGTACTTGTACATTTTTGTTTGTTTCTTTTGCTTTGGAATTTTTGTTTGTTGCTTGTAGTTTTCGATTATTTATTTCTTTTCATGAAAAGGGTTCTTATTTGAGAGCTGCATTAGCCTTTGACGTGTTAGTCTGAGCGAGGGAAAAAAAAAGGAAAGTTTATGAGGCTATCTTATGACGTATGCTACTGTCATTAGCAGTTATTCCCTTATTTGGATGCGTGGGAAATCGTTAGCTCTCAAGCCACCACGTGTTGATGCGATGAAAAGATCCAACGGTTTCCAGTTCGCTGGCGCCAAATTTTATCTTCCCGAATGTAAATCGTCAATACCCTCATTTTTTTTCTCTATAAAACCTTTGAGCCTCTGGTTGAAAACCTTTCATGCGTTCAAGTTTCTGAATTCTCAGAAATCCCTCCAAGCTCCCCGCCAAGAAGTTTCATGTGAGTTCTTCAGCGAGCTTTCAGTAATTCTGAGGTTCTTTGAAGTTCTTACTTCTTTCAGTTCTGAACCTCATTTTGATTCAAGATGTCAAGAACTTCCCCATTCAATCATGAAGAGTATACCAGGGCCGCTAAGGCCGGGAGTCTAGGGAAGATTGCCAATGTTGAAACATAAGTGAAAAAGGAAGTTGGGTCGAGCAGCAATAAGAAGATTTCGCTTAAGCGAAAGAAGCCCAAGTCCCAGCCCAAGCTCGCTAAGACCCAGCCCAAGCCCGCTAAGACCCAGCCTAGGCCTAGCAAAGTTCATGCCACCTCTGTGGCTGAAAGAGTTGTGGCTGGTATAATAGAGCCCTATGCTGTTGCGTTGTTGGAAAGATTGCACGAGTTGGAGGAAAAAGAGGAGAAGCGCAAGTAAAGGAAGATAGCACGGAAGTTGAAAGAGAAGGAGATGAAAGCAACAAGTTAAAAAAAAGGAAGATGAAAAAAGCTATCGTGAGGGCGAGTGAAGTGCCATCAGCCTTTAGGCTGATGAGCGAGTGAGAAAAGCCACTTCAACCTCTGTGGCTGAGTAGAGCTTGGTAGAGATACCATCGACTTCTGTGGCTGATGAAGTTAAAAGAAAGGAAGAGATCACTGAGGTGAGCGATCTGGCGAATGCCATTGTGCCTTACATCAAGTTGGTTCAGACTGTTGGCAACCCTGCAATAGTGGCAGATGATGCATAGTTGACAACTGGTCAACTTGGTGTTGATGCCAAGGGAAAGCTCTCTTTTCTAGAGCAAGGCTTCGACATTGAGGGCGAAAAAGTGTAGTAAATAGTGCTGAATTTGATTGAAAGTAGAGAATGGCACGACTTCTATGTGCCAGCCGAAGAAACAAGAAGAGATAGGGTGATAAAGTTCTTTGCAGGAATAATTGACCACGAGAGTTATCAACTAATTGTGCAAGGAAAGCCAATCAGCTGGACATCAGCTGATTGGAATGAGCTATTCATCTGCTGGACGAAGAATCGGATACAACATCTTGCTAAATACTTGCTCTAGCGAAGACTTTGAAAAGTATTTGTGTATCATCGGATGCGAGGGAGCAGCCTGGGTCGAGGGGCAAAAATCAATCAAGTTTCAAGCGGCATTCTTGAATCCAGAAGCGCATCTGTGGACCTCATTTGTCAAGTCTAGCCTCATGCCAACAATGCATGATTCGACGATGATGTAGTTGAGGGCCTTTCTTATCTACGCCATCATAATCGGTCTCTTGATTAACATCGAAAGGATCATCGCTGATGACATTCGCTTATGGCAAGGAAAAAGGGTAGCAAAGTTCATTTTCCCGCACTTTATCTCTGCCATATGTTGTAACCAAGGGGTCAAACGAAGGTCAAATGAAGTAAAGCTTCACAGAAGAAAGCCACTTAGCGTCCCTTCAAGGCCTTCAGTCAAATCAGTTCACTCGGGCAAAAAGGGAGCGGACATCGAGTCGAATTCGAAGATCTGCTAAAAGCACAGCTCGAGCAAAATGCTAAGTGATAGCTCTCAAATAGAGCATATTTTAGGCTGTCTTAGTTAGCATTATTCTATAATTAAAAGAGGAAAGCAAACACTAATAGAAGAAATGCAATAAAATAACTTAGAAAGCCAGCATGCATTCATAATTGAGCATTGGCAGCGTAGTTTCATGTTTTTAGCATAAATCTTGAGTAAATTGTGCCTAATTAATGCTAATGGCATGACTTATTAACTACACCGCGGAAAGGACAATCAGCGAGAGCGATGATCAGTAGTGCAAAAAGGCACAATTTCAAAATAAAAATACACTTGGGAAAGATATGCCAACAAGGAAATAATCAAGAATCAATCAAGTAATCAAGGCAACGTCAATCAAATAAATTCCAACGGAAATCGAGGAACATTGCATTAATGAAGATTTCACAGCTCACCTCCTTGGTGGCCAAGTAATTCAATCCTATAAATATTGAGACATGGAGCCGAGGAAGTTGAGCTGGTCGGTCGGTAATGAAGCCTATCACAAAGAGAAGCAATTGGCGATGTCGTAGGAGCCGATGACAAAGGGACTGCACACCTTCAGTTGTGCCAATTCCATTTTACTATTTTATTAGGAGTAGTCTGTAGATTTGAACATTTCTTAGTTGCAATAAAATCATCTAGTTTACCTTGTATTTGATGTTTATCTCTATAATTGCACTGTTGAAGTTTATGTTTACTATTCATAAATAGAAGTATGCAGGAGTGTAGGTCATTGAGTTTTACACTGCTGCATGTTAATTTTTATATATATATATGCGTCGCTTAGCTACCCACGCTTATACCTTGTGGTGAGATCGAAAGAAGGAACCGCATGTTGACCCAGTATGCTACACTAGGTTGTGTGAACATCTGTCCACTACTTAAAGTGTTAGGAATAACCTCACTAATGCTTGCGTTGCCTTGTTGCCAAGTATGGAGTTCATAGCGGAAGCTGGTTCTGCCATAGATCATTAAGTGCGGGAGTACTTATTTGTTAGGGAAGCAATACTCTCGTTGACTAGTTCACGCGCTTAGAATGCTCTAGGATTGTTAGTTTAGCATTACTCATTGCATCATATTTAATTTCAACATCTTATTTGTTTACATGATTGCATTTCAACCAAACCACAACAACTTAAACACACATACTTTACTTTTATGCACGATTCTAAATTAATAGCATTAGCTCTAGACATCAATCTCTGTGGAAACGATAAAATTATATACTTATTACTTGCTGTAATTCCCGACCGCGTATACTTGCGAATAAGCGATTTTAAGTTACACCTAGCTTGAGTTGACTTTGAATTAATTACGGAATATTATATTAGCACCAGAATCGCAACTCATCACTAAGCAAGAAGTATTCTTTGACTACATGTATGCACATGAAATCACAAACTGGTAGTTCTTTTACATGATCGTAGGAAGCCCTAAATTGCCCTAATTTCCAGCCTGTTTGCGAAACGCAGCTTGCAAAGAAATGAAATGGAAGTCTCTCCCGCCATTTGTTGTTTTCTTTATTTTGTTGTGTGTGAATATTTTTTTTTCTCTTTTCTAGTTTAGTTTTTGTTGATCGGAATAGAAAATCCTGCTCATGTAAATGCCAAATTTTGAAGCCTAAAATTCAATGCTATTATCTTTTGCTCCAGCGAATTACATTGTTTATCACTTTACAATTCTAATGAACATATCTTTCTGAGCAATTGAAGTTTATTTCTTTGTCAAGTTTACTTTATAACTCTTTGATGCTAGAACAATGCCTTTAAAAGAACGAGAGCGAAGTTTTGTGAGGAGTCACGACCTAAATTAACGAAAATTCATTAAGTTTAGAGATTTTATTTCGCGACAACTGATAGCTAGAGCGACCTCAATAAGATATAATCAAAGCCTTAAACTTTTAGCAAAATTTAAGTTTAGGGGTGCTAAGCGTTTTCATTGGGACAATGAAAAGTCCAAGTTTGGGGGTGGAGTTCACCGAAGCAAATAATATAAACATACTCGCAAAAAGTGCTAAGTAATAAAATGCTTTAAGAGTGATTCAGCGTAGAAAAATCAATTGGTTAGTTTCCATTGCGCCAAAGTAAAAGGAGAAATTTAAAAGCCTTGCCCCTGGGTGGTGAAAATTGTTTTTGAAAAGTTCCCAAAAAAATGAGAGAGCGAAGTGAATCAAAGGGCTAGTAGCCTAAGTTTCTGGGATTATCTCTCTGCTGTGAAATGCTCTACCATCGCTCACCTATCATTATATCAAACATTCGATGCAAATTGATCAAGCGATAGTAGGAAACGTAAGAGAGGCTCTAGTGAGCTATAAAATGAGAGTATTCACTTCAGTAAAAAAATGAGATGAACCAATCATAAAGGGTGCAAAAAGCTTAAAGCGAGTGATTAAATCACATTGATGAGTAAAGGATATTAGATCCATGAAGTAGAAGTTCTAGGCTCAAAGGGGTTTGTGTGAATGCGTGGCTTGAGCGAATTACAAAATAGAGTTTTCTGAATTATAAAAGCATTGCCCAATCTGGTTCAATTATAAAGTAGCTTAACTTAGAAATCTATTTGAATTCTCGAATTATATGTTGATTATTTGAGCAAGGTTGATGGGCGATGTGCCTCTATTGTAGAGGAAGAGTAGTAAAAAGCGAAGTTTCTCAATTTAAATTGAGTTATTACTCGAGACGGGCAATAATGCATGTTTGGGGGTGTGATAACTCTCAAGAATTGAGAGTTAAATAGCTTAGGGCAATAACTTTTTGCTTGAACTTCAGTTTTTTGAATTAAGAATCTGCTTGCATGTTCGCTGTAGCATCATGTTTTAGAGCGAAGGTAAAATATCCTTTAGTTTTCTGATTAGGATATATTTTGATGGGTTGTCGTACCAAAAATGCATGAATGAGCAAATTCTTTCATTTCCATTTATATGGACTGATAATTCTAGTTTGCTGTAGCAATCCAAGGAGCGAAGCATGATGTTGCGCAGAAGGTATCACGGTAGCAAAGGAAATTCCCATGGAAAATGGCTCTCGAGAAATATCTAAGGAAGGGAAATGGGTCGACGATCGAAAAGCTGAGACGCGGATCATGGAGCAGATAAATGTCAGGTCGTGGAGTAGAAATTTTTAGAACGTCGAACAGTGATTGTCGGTTGAGCTATATGTATCCAACTTCTTCTTCGAGAAAGGGAGCCGAGACCGAGAGATCCTTCATTTTTTTTTCTAGTTTTCTGATCAATAATTTAGTCATAGTTTTGTTGTTGGACTTAGCTACGCCAGAGTATTTTGCTCGGAGCTTTGTTCAGTAGTTTGTATTTCTTTTTTCTAGCCATTTCTAATGTAGTGCGTAGTTAGTCGTTTATTCTAGTAGCTTGCCCGGAACTGCTCAGAGTTACAACTTGCGATTCTGACCAGCGCCTTTTTAAATTTTTATTCTTTTACTTGCCTTTCTGTAATGGTCTATTACCTGTTTTAAACGATTTAACAAAAATAGATGTTGTTTCTCTTGTTGTTTTAAGGTTTCTTTGCATTATAAGTAGCTAAATTTATCATCAGAAGGAAATAGGCAAGTAGGGTAGTTCGATGTAGCGAAGAGGTAGGGAGATGCCCAACTATAAATGAATGTTGTGTTAACTTAAAATACATTTCGTCTAGCTACCTGTTTGTATCAACTTTATTTCACTTTCGAAAGAAAAGGAATAGAGCGAACTTGTATGTCATAACACTAGGTTTGCTAAGTTTTTACTTGCAATTTAAAGAACTCTTAGAGATAAGGTTTTTACTAGTGCTGTTGGCTCTGCTGTTATTTAGATGCTAGAGCTCGAGAGAGCCTGTGTTGAGCAAATTAGTTGTTCGCTCTCACCCTTATGCCTTATCGCTGCAGCGTATTACCTGTAAGTCCTAACCTCCTTCGGATACCCTTTAATCTCACTAAGTTCCCTTTTAGATTCCTTGCATTATTTCAATTCCATTTCGTCAAGCATATTGTTATTTCGCTTTCTCGTTTATTTTTTAGCAAACGTAGTTATAGCTCCATCACATCTTTCTCTTACCAACCCAACCCTTACTTTAACTATGGATTGAAAATATCTCAGAAATTCATGTGGAGATGACTTGTACTTTAATTAAAACTTACTACAACACAGCTGTGTATACTTACACAATCTGAGGATTAGAATAAGTGTTCAATTTATCTTTCAATTACTTTTAGCCCAAGCATTATAGGAGCGTAGAGTACCGCTATGTTCTCTCTTTCAACAATGACGTCGTGATGTCAGCACTTCGTCGTGGGCTCACTGCTCTCCACTTCCTTCCACACCTGACTTGGTTCTCGACCTCTCCTTTAATAGGCTCCAACTAGGGTTTTGACAAAATGATGACTTCTTATGATGGCTAGGGTTTTGATTTGTGCGACAAATCTTCCCTTGAGTGAGTCATCAATCACGTCTTTAATGAATAAGGAAAAGAATCCTGAGATTATCGCAGTTTATTTAACTGGCGATCTGTTTGTTAGTTGTCGCTCGCTCCGCGTCTATTTCTTTCCTTTCTTTTAGTTCTGAGGCTTCGCATCTCAGTCGCACTGTTTCTCAACATCCACTGTTCCATTCTTCGTTCCCATTTAGGAGTCGCATTCTATACTGCGATGTATTCCTGTATAAATGATTTAGTAGTGCGTGGCTATCTTTGTTAACCATTTTTTTCAATAAGAAGTAACTCTTTTTCGCATTATAATTCTTATTCTTCTAATATTCCCCTAATACGTAAGCATTATCCTTTTTCACCTTTTTACTTATCATTTTTATTCTTTTTTGCATTGAAATCTAGAAATAAGGTAATATAATGATTCTAAAATATGCTAAATATTAACTTTATTTGAGAGTTATCAACAACATATAAATTCCTAAAGCAACTTGATCAATCAAAATTCCACAAGCACACACCTCTAATGGCTACGGTAGTATTTCAACATAAAATATAGTTTATAATCCATATGTGGAACAAACATCTCAAACAACATGTCCAAAAATAATATAAATATCTAGCAAACATTTTTATAAGACAATTATACAACTATTCGGATCACGTGTTGCCACAGTGGTAGAACCGTTACCTCGCCGATGACCTGACCGAACACCACTTCGAGTAACTTGATAGAAAATGATAAACCATAATGATAATAATGATCTCGGATACAACAAAAGATTCAACACATAGTCAATATGCATAATTGACTAAATAAAACATAACACATTTTAAATAGTGTTGATTTTTACCCTTAGTACACAAAATCAGGCAATACGTGTCGACTATGCTCGACACACGACGAAACAAGAAAGAATGGAGACACATGCTAATATTCTCGTCCTACGATGCGATCCAACATCTGATCAATATAGGACAGTTGGAAGTGGCTCTTCTTGGTGGCTTTATTCACCTTACGGTAATCCATGCACACGCACCATCTTGTTTTCGTCCTTATAGGGATAAATTCATCTTTTCATTGTCGATGACCACTATGCCTCCTTTTTTAGCACGCATAGTATTGGGCTAACCCATTTGCTGTCTGAAATCGGATAGATTACTCCAGCGTCTAGCCATTTGATGATTTCTTTTTTTACAACCTTCTTCATTGCTGGATTTAATCATCGTTGATGTTCCACTAACCTTCCGACATCTTCTTGCAAAATAATTTTGTGCATACAAAATGAGGGGTTGATACCTTTGATGTCAGGAAGCGTCCATCCAATCACTTTTGTGTGCTGCTTTAGTAAATCTAACAGATATTTTTTTATTGGCGAGGTTAGTTGCGATGAGATTACGATGGGGAGAGTTTGCGTCCATCCATTCTTCACGTTTTTATCTCTTCGCCTTGGTGTTAGGTCTTTTATCGTGTCGCCATTATGTTGGTTGCTCGTGATGTCCTTCACCTCATTATTGAGTCTCTTTCCTTCTACTAGCTGACTTTCTCCTTTCGCTAACTCCTCGTGATTATGCAGCTCCTCATGGTATCTCCTGATTTTCTCATCCTTTACCAGTGGCTTCCCACTCCGTAGTTTAATAGCTTGCACCTGCCCTTTACCGCTACACCGTGAATACTCCGTGTCCGATGGAAGTTTGCCTGATGGTCAGTTTTTCAGTTCTGAAGCAACTTGGCCTAGTTGTAGCTCAACCATGTGTAATGCTGTTGTTGAGCTTGCATCATGATTTGTTGACTTTGCATAATCTAATCGTTCTTTACTATGTAGTAGTTAAAACAAAATTTGCACGAAGCTCCTAGAATATGTTGTGGTGGTGCTTGCGTTCGGGGGTACCCTTGTTGTTGTGTGTTCTCGTAACTTTGTCTACCCACATTTCTAAATCCTAGCAGCTGGTTCATCCGTTGTTGCCTTAGTTAATTGATATTGTTTCTTTGTCCGCCCGATGAAAAGTTAGGATGTTGTTGCCACCCTGGATTATATGTGTTGGAATATAGGTTATTCGTTGTATGAGAATTATTTGTGTTCCCCACATACATCACAGAGGATGGGTTCTTGTTTCATAGCTCATATGGATGTTTGCCTTTGTACAATGCATAATTTTTTGCAGGTGCTAGACAGACAAAGGCTGCATTCTACTCGTTCGCTAGGCTGGTCATTTGTATATCTTTTTAGAGAATTGGCGATAGTCGTGATTTGAGCTTGCATAGCCGCTAAAGCATCCAACCCAAATTTAGTGTCCGTCTTATCCTGGTTTCTACCCTGGGTTGTCTTTGAGCCGATATTCTTGGCGATAGTTTCTATGATTTGATAAGCCTCAATGTCTTTTCCATGAAGGGTCTTTCTGTAGTCGCATTGAGGATAGCCTTGTCTTGCTATGCCAAACCATTATAAAAGTCCCATCTGGAGTGCGTAAAACAGTCCGTGGTATGGACTTCGCGAGATGAGCGCTTTATAGTGCTCCCATCTCCACATACAATTTTGTAATGACCCGGTTTTCATTTCGAATCTCTAAGTATGATTTTCTAATCGTTTTTTAAGTTTGTTGGGTCGTTAATTGCAGTTGTAGCCTTAGGTGTAATTTGGTAAATTCATCCATAGGGCGTGTTTTATTATTTAATGAGCTTCAGAGTTATATTTGTGATTTTAGGCTAGAAAGGCTAGTTTGGTAAATTGGAAAATGAGCCTTTAATAAAAAATAAAGGAAAAAGGGTTTTCATCTATTGTTCATTTATGCAGCCACAAAGTTTATCGATCGTTTTGAGCACAGCCAGAGACAGTTCCATAACCCTTCCATCGATCCCTTCCTCCACCAAGCTGGCATTGCCGTCATCCTCTTCTCTACCATCGCAGCCAAATGCCACACGAGTTGAGCCCAACATTAGTCGATTGTTGCAGGTCACCGTGCATAGCCAACTAATCCTGTTTGCGCTTCAAGCCGATCGTAGTGCACACCTTCGCCAGCCGCACCGCACACCTTTGCCAGCTTGCGTGTCAATCCTCGCCTTAACGATCCATGCCTTTTGTCGGAAACCCCCGTCTACATCTCTGTATTTGCCACATAACTGCTGCTCGCACCACTCGTGCTCATCCCTTGTGCAGAGTGTCAGCGCTACAGCGCATCCGTCCTAGTAGCAGCAGTAGCGCCAAGGCTCGTCACCTCACCTTGAAGTTGTGTTCCCTCATACCTCGGTCTTTGTGTTATTCCTGTTTTGGGACCTGGGTAATTTCTGTTCCCTTAGATTAGCCAGCTAGTTCGATATATTGATTATAAATATATTATTCTAGGTTGCATAGTTATCTTGTTGGTGTTGGTTATCTTCAACTCAAGGAGCATATTATTCTATTCTGTATTGATATCATATAAGGATTTCTTACCTGGGTTGTGTAGACCCTACGCTTGTCTTTCATTGATAACTATCTAATGTTATGTGTGTTTTACTCTTTTTGAGCATGTGTAGTTGTATAATGTGATATTTGACTATGTAACTAGCATGTTGTTAGTTCCATGTTGTATAATGTCCTACTTATTAGTATCCTGTTAAGGATGGTTGTTTATCTATTAAGCATGTTTTAATGATATGTTAGGGAACTGTGCATGTTGTACTCTTAGTATATATTTACAGTTAGGTTGTCATCATCTAGAGGCTACAAGAGGATGTGATTTAATTGCCCTCTCAAAGCTGGGGATGTGATGTGACATGCCACCCTCGGTATAGCCTAGTTTTTAGCTTGTTAGAGCGAAATTCAGACCATGGTGCAAGCCTACCATGGAAAGTTCGTTAGCTTTAGGTGATGGGTGTGAACAGGCTACCACAGTTGGGTGTCGTGGGCCTCTCGCCAACTGTGGATCAATGGACACCATTCCATTCTGTTAGGCATGTAGACCTTGACCGAGATAGACTGTTCAAACCTACATCTACTCAATTTACAACAACATGCGCTGTATGCGTACACACATTAGATGTCGAGAGGATGGCTCTTTTAGGCTAGTGTCGTCAGTACACCATTCCCTATTAGTCTAGAGTCGAACACTTGGGGCGTCCCGTAAGTGTTCAGATCAGTGCAGCGAGCTGATCGTAAGAGCGAGAGGTTTAGTGCCCTCGTAAAGGAGTTATGTTGTTAACTCAAGGCAATGGACTGTTTGTATTGCATGTATTGCTAAGATGCTAGATGATGTGATGATATACATACTATACCCCGGATGGGGGTCTTATTGATACGAATAAGACAACCGATCTATTGCACGTACCGGAAGAACCTATTACAAGGAGCAAGGCAAAGAAGATTCAAGAGGCATATACATTACATCTTCAAAAGCTTGCTAATGCACAAGAAGAGACAGAGCTTTTTCAACCTAAATTTATTTACAACATTAGTAGAACAAGTGAAGAAGAGACTGAAATGAAGATGGCATGAGAGTATCATTTATATTGGAAGATGACAACATGGCAGAATTTTAATAAAAGGAATTTCCAGATTTTGTATTTTAAGACTTTTTTATTTCAAAGCTTGCCAACCATGCTCATAATTGCAAGGGACCTTCTAGAAGACTTAGTTGGGTCTATTTAAAGCTTAACTACCCTTTTGTCCAGCATTTAAGCCACTCAATTAATGTGCAATTGAGTTTTGGCTTCCTATGCCTTATTTTCTACAAAATGCATTTAATAGCTTTTTTTAGTCCTTTTGTATTCCAAGTCATGCACGAATTTTTGGTCTTTAAAATGGCTTGTAATACATCATATTGGACATATTTATGTATTGAAAAACTTGTGTTTTCTTTAACCCCATTTGGTGTTTCATTTCTTTCAAATCTTGATTTAGGTTTGAAGTTAAATCAATTCATTGGATTAGTCTTGATCAAACTAATTCTAGAGTGAGTTGTCTTAGGATCTAAGAGTGACAATTTTAGATTTTAAGTGTGATCTAAGTTAGCTTTCATTGTGAGGTTTTGCAAGGATCCTAGAAGAACCTCTAGCTTTGTAAAATTCAAGCAACGTTTGACGTTTATCACTTATTGAGTACCTTCATACGCACCCTTATTCTATGGTTTTCCACCAGGTAACTTAGGACAGCACCGGGATTGCTAGCAGAGGAGTTGATGGATCTTAGGAGTCCGTTGTCTTATTTATTTATCCTTATATATTTTGATTCAGCATGACTGATAGGGTTAACTCATTATTTCGTATTCATTTTTTAAGTAGTTTTTAATAATCTTTGAACATAGGCTTGAACTTCTGTTTTAGTTACTTTTATCTTGAAACTATTTATGATTTAATTAAGGATTTTGGAATTATAGTGGTTTCTATTGTGTTTAAATCTTTAGATTAAGCATGCTGGGTGAAAATCGGGACTAGGGCTATTTTTAGGAGTCAGGTTCTTACAATTGGTATCATGCAGCTTGCCGAGCATAGACTAGAAAGGTTTAGGCACTGAGTGTAGTTTCAGTACTGCATTTCACCCTCAATCAAATGGTCAGATAGATAGGTGAATCAGATTCTGAAGGAAATGTTGCGAGCCTATGTTTTGGACTTTCCGAGCTGTAGGGATTATCATTTGTATTTGATAGAGTTTGCATATAACAATAGTTATCAGTCGACTATTCAGATGGCTCCATTTGAGGCCTTGTATGGCAAGTGTTGTAAATCTTTAGTGTTTTAGGAAGAGGTTGGTGATAGACAGGTTTTGGGTCCTAAGTTATTACAGATGACCATTGATGTTGTTCAGAAGATTAGATCTCAGATGTTGACAATGCAGAGTTGACAGAAAAGCTATGCCGATCTTCGGCATAGAGATTTAAAGTTTGAGGTTTGTCAGCTTGTGTTTCTGAAAGTAGCACCGATGCTTGAAGTTTTGAGATTTGACAAGCGAGGGAAGTTGAGCCTTATGTTTGTCGGTCCCTTTGAGATTCTAGAGTGAGTTGGAGCACTGGCTTATCGATTGGCCTTGCCTCCATCCTTTTCGGTAGTTCACAGTGTGTTTCACGTGTTATTTTTGCGTCAATATGCGATTGACCCTTCGCATGTTGTTGAATTTGAGCCGTTAGAGCTGAATAAGGATTTGAGCTTCAAAGAGAAGCCTATGCGAATTTTGGCCTGGGAACGCAAGACCTTGCGTAACCGAGAGATCACTTTGGTTAAAGTTTAGTTGAGATGTCAGAAAGTTGAGGAGGCAACATGGGAGCTTGAGGATGAGATGAGGACTCATTACCTAGAGTTGTTGAGTTGTAGGGACTTTCAGGGATGAAAGTCATAAAAAGAGAGAGTATTATAATGGCCTAGGTTTTCGTTACGGCTCTCCAAGTATGATTTTCTAATAGTTCCCTAAGTTTGTTGGGCCGTTAATTACAATTTTAGCCTTAAGGGTAATTTAGTAAATTCACTCCTAGAACCTATTTTATGATTTAATGAGCTTCAGAGTTATATTTGTGATTTCAGGCTTGGAGGGCTAGTTTGATAAATTGGAAAATGAGCCCTTAATCAAAAATAAAGGAAAATGGTTTTCATTGATTGTTTATTTATGCAGCCACAAAGTTTATCGATCATTTTGATTAGAGCTAGAGAGAGTTCCATAACCCCTTTATCGATCATCTCCTCTGTCAAGCGCCACCTCCATGATCCTCTTTTTCTCATTCGTAGCTGAGCACCGCAAAAGCCAATTGATCATTAGCCTCATTGAGTGCAGCTAGTGGGTCCCATCTATGCCCCAGGCCTATCGTAGCCCACGTCTCCACCAGCCGCACCACGCACCATTTTCGGCAGTGCTGAATGCTTGTGTGCCACTCCTTGCCACAGTGATTCGCGCCTTCTGCCTCAGACTCGTGCCTGCACGCTTCGTGTTTGCTCATAGAGCCACTACTCAGCAGCTGGTACCACATGCGCCCAACCGCTACACAGTGCGTCAGTCTTAACAGCAGTGCCAAGGCTCATTGCCTTGCCTAGCATCTGCGTGTCTTGATCTTCGCATCGTTCTTATTTTGGGACTTGGTTAATTTTTATTCCTATAGGTTTCGGTTAGCCAGCTAGCTCGATATTTGATTATATTTGTATTCTTTTAAGTTGCGTCGTTAGCCTGTTGTTGTTGGTTATCTGTAACTCAAAAAGCACATTATTCTATTTTGTATTGATATCAGGTAAGGATTTCTTACCTGGGTTGTGTGGACCCTGCGCTTGGTCTTTCATTAATAACTATCTGATGCTATGTATGTTTTACTGTTATTGAACATGTGTAGGTAGCTAGTCTTGTATGTTGTGATGATCCGATTGTGTTATTAGCATGTTATTAGTTCCATGTTCCTGCTTGTTAGTATCCTATCAGAGATGATTGTTTATCTGTTAAACATGTTTTGGTAATCTATTAGAGAACTGAGCATGTCGTACTCTTAGTATATATTTATACGTAGGTAGTCATCATGTATAAGCTCTAAGAGGATGTGATGTAACATGCTGCCCTCTCAGGCTCGGAGATGTGATGTGACATGTCGTCCATAGTATAGCCTAGTTTCTGGCCTGCTAGAGTGGGATTCGACCATGGTGCAAGCCTGCCATGAAAGGTCTTTAACTTCAGGTGATGGGTGTGAACAGACTGCCACAGTTGGGTGTCGAGGGCCTACCACCAACTGTGGATTAGTGACACCATTCTGTTATGCTGGGCATGTGGACCTGGACCGAGATAAAACTGTGCAAACCTACATCTATTCGGTTTACAGCAACATGATTTTCTTTAGTTTTTAATAATCTCTTGCCAGTGGCTTAAATTTATGTTTTAGTTACTTTATTATTGAAATGCTTTATGGTTTAATAAAGGATTTTGGAATTACAATTGTTTTTGTTGTGTTTAAATCTTTAAATCATGCATTTTGAGTAAAAACTGGGTCTAAGACTATTTTTAAGAGTTGAGTTCTTACAGGTTTCATCATCTTGTTAGAGCTTACTATCTCGTGCCTAAAGTCTATGTTTCACAAATTCGAGAAGTATTTCGCTAAAAAATTCTCAGCTAGTTGCGTCAAGTCGTGATTGATCCTGGCAGAAGCAAGTCCACCTAGTGCCTAGCTTTGTCTTGTAAAGAAAAGGGAAACAAAGAGAGTCGTATCTCATCCAGTGGAACACCGAGCAATTGGTTAGCATCACTAATTACTGAAAATGATGGCAAATGTTGATCCGGGTCCTCAAATGCTAACCCGTAGAACGAATCCTAGCCTGCAACATATTAAACATTACATTCAATAAGTCAAAAAGCCTACCTTCACCTCCAGATCTTACAATACCTTGGGCTAGAGCTTGATGTTGTGGGTCGACGTATGTCCTTATTATCATATCTCTTTCGTCTACAACCTGGAGTGGTTGAGGATTAGCAATTTGATTAATACCTACTGCTGCTTCCACTCCTACGGGTGCTAGCGGATCAACTATTTCAGGCTGGTTCTGCGCATTTTAGTCCATCCTTCTAAGTGCACTCCTTAGCTGTCGGAAAGTATGTTCAGGTTCGGGATCAAAAGGAAAGTCCACGCTCATGCACAAAATGCACTTGCAATAATAGAAAAAAGCGATTAACCTTAATCGATAAAACCTATTCTAAATTATCAATGTGAATAGTAGATTGACATAGTCCCCGACAACGGTGCCAAAAACTTGATGCAGATTTTGTAGTCCTTGGAAAATTATAGATATGCATCCATAATGCACAAGTGTACGCAGTTTGCAGTCAAGTGATAAGTATTTTTAATATCGTTCTCCGCATGGACTATGAATTTACTAGACAATTGTTAATTTAGAATCAATTGCGATAAATAAACAATTGAGGGTTTTTTGTTTCAATTGTCTTTACGATTAAGCAAAGAAGAAAAAATGCTTTAAAACTACAGTATAGATAAAGGCTATGGCTAAGGTACTTGTGGGATGCGTTCGCAGTACTAGAAGGTTTATGCGGTAGGGTATACTTACCACACTTCAATATTCAAAACGGTTGCCTCTACATTCGTTCACACTAAGTCCAACTCTCATTGCAAGTTAGTGTTGTATTTTTGTTTAGAGCGTCGCATGCAGTAGTAAAACGTTTATTGCTAAACTCTTTTTAAAATCATAATAGATCTTATACTAATCTACCGAACAAGTGAATTAGCCTTAAGTGATTTCTTATTTCGAGTAAATAACCTATCAGTTCATTTGGATGGCTAATCAAAATTTATTATAAAATTAACCCTAATTTAACATGTTTCAATTACACCTCCTTATTTCCTCCTAGCACATACTTCAATGATCCCACTTTTCCTTAACAGGCGCCTTAATAGAATTAGCTCATATTGCAATAAAAACAACAGTAGATAATGGAGAAAATGAAGCATAATGAAAGGAAAATAACTCTTAGTTGCAAACAATTCAGAAGAAAAGAGAATACCAATGTAAATGCTAACTAAGAAAATAATAAGATAAAACGACTAAAGACTAATCGACGGCTGGTACGAGTTAACTTTTCAGCTGGAAAAACTTCTATATTTTCTTCTCATAATCATCCCTTTTATATTCTCATTCTAGAGTTTTAACTCGGTGACTTGAGACGAGAACTAAGGTTTTGACGTGGCCTACAAGTTACGTATTTAGGGAGAGTTTAGGAATAATCATCCCACTAATGCATGCGACGCACTATTTAGAAAGTTGTTCTGAATCATGGCGAGAATTGGAGTTTGCATGAACGGATGCTGAATCAAATGTTTGGATAAGTGAAGTACGACATTTACTACTTACCATTAGTTAAAATTTCTAGACGCCGCTTACAACCTTAACTAGAGCCTTATTTGATTTTCGCATTTAGAATTTGCATCAACAAAAAACCCCAAACAAATTCTCTTTATTTTTGCACAACTCTTAGATTAATTGAACTAATTATTGAACATCAATCCCTGTGGAGAACGATAAATATAAATACTTATCACTGTTGTATTTTTTACTGCGTATACTTGGGTAGAATTCGATTCAAAAGCATAGGATGTTAACACTAATGTCTTATATTTAGAATTTATCATTAGATTATTTATACTGCACCAAACTATCACATCCGGTCACAAGTACGAAACCCTAGCTATCGCCTATATAAAGGCGTTTGGTTAGTCTCCAGATGTGATGCATCGACTTATGCTTTTGCAAGTCTAGGTGCACATTTTGTTTTTTTTATATATGCAGTGTCACATAAGAGGTAAGGTAGTGAATTTGAACACTTCGTATCCTGGATTGGGAATCCCCAACTTGAGACATGGTTCGAGCGTGTTCAATGCCATCTCTTCGTTGATCATTAATTCCCACCAAGCTTGAGTTTTTCGACTAGCGTCTGGTGTTGGTGGGTTCATCCACTACTAGAGATTTTCCTTTTGCCTGATCCCGTAATAGCGGAAGTATTATTGGGCGCCACTCTAATTTTCTACCTACATTGTTAGATTTACTTGGTTGCCTACCAGTGGCTGCCCGCTTTCCAATGGTTGGCTGTTTTACCCTTACTGGGGGTTCTACTCTTCCTTGATGCCCTACTCTTATTGGAGGCTCCACCCTGGCTTGAGGCTCTATACTCGTTGGAGGCTCCATTCTTGCTTGAGGTTTTTTCTAGTTCCCAATGATGGTAGCCATGATTGGGCGAGGATATTGGATCAACTTTTTCAATCAATTAATAGTATCAACCATGTTTTGTACTTTATTCTTAACCGAAGCCATCTTTGGATCGATTGGCTCGTTTGTAGTAGGGCTTGCATGTCAACTTCTACATCTAGTGAACCTCCATATTACCTTCAGTCGCATGCCTAGTTGGTACCCTTCTTGTGGCCCTCTCATCGTCAAATTCTCAATTGTGGAGATTTTTGTTGTGACTACGATGCTCATGGTGAGGTTAAAAAATGGTGTCAAAAAATAACTTATGGGTATAACATGAATCTTCCTCATAGGCGGCACCAACTATTTATACCAAAATTTTGAGCTTCGAGATCAACGGTAAGTTTGTTATTTATTGGGAACGAAGTGCCTGCAAAATAGAGACAAACCTTGACTAGTGGCGTTAGCCACATGGTCTATAATGCTTAATTCAGATTATGACAGAGAAGGAGTTAGGACAATACTGTTGTTTCAAGGGAGAAAGCTTACATGTCTCCTTTTTCCATTTGACTTTTTATTCAAAGGTTGCACGTAAACGCCATCCTCTTTCCTCTTTTCTCGCCCAAGTTATATGGGAAGGGTGAAGGAGTCCATGTACAAGAAGTCACAGATCAGATGTTTTAATGGATCTAGCAAAGCTCGAGTCTTAAGAGTTTGGATCAGGCAATGTTCAGCCTGCATGTGACCTAGGTTCGAGCTTGATCTAGCCCTCTTGGTCCCAGGTCAAGCCTGGGATTGCCTGGGACCCTTTGTTGGTCGGGCCTGTGACCTTTGGGTTTTCCTCTCTCTTAGCCTCACATATTTACTAGGCATCGACTCTGAGTTATGCCTATAACAACTATATTTTAGTAATTAATAACTTTTCATAAATAATAACTTTGTTTCTTCAATGAAGTACCAAATAAGGCATATCACTAACTAATTATGGATAAGAATATGCGTAATTTTCAAAGAGCCATTGCAGCTTCAATTTTTTTTCAAAGCTTGAGGAAGACTTGTGGTCATCAATTTTTGTTGCATATTTTCCCCACTTCTTTAAAACTTTGACCAAGTTTTTTTTTTTTTGACTTTTAGTTTGTGAGAAATATTATGTCGCTGTACTTTATAAATAGGTCGAACCATAAAACTCCATTGTTTTCAAATGGTTTTTTAATAATTAGAATCCAAAATAGAAAAAAGAAGAAAAAAAAAAAAGAAAAAAAGATTAACATAGTGTGGTTGTGTGTGATGTCTCTCATTTAAAAATATGAGAATTCTATTATCTTTTAATCTAATTTATTAATTTTTCTTGTCTTTGCCAATTTCATTTGGATGAAAAAGTCATTTTAAATAATAATAATAAAAAAAAATTCATTAACCCAAACAAACTAAATTAATACTCTCCTCCCAAATAATGCATGCCAAAAGATGGAAACCTGCCCTCATAGTAAATTATAGTCCATTCCTCCAAAAGGGATGAGATCACACCACAAAAACAAGTATAGCTCAACAAATTTAGACTAAATGCCAGTAACAAAATTACCATATTTCAATAGGAAAAAAATATTTCCAAAACTCAAAATCAAATATAAAATATCACCAACAAGGTTGTTGTATTAAGAAAGATCATGAGAACTTTCATTAATAACTTTAATTATTACTGAAATGTTGGATTTGATCGAGATTTGGAAAAGGAGGAATGCCAACATCTTAAGGACCTGAAACCCTCGCTCTAACTTCAACACTTTCCATACCAAGAGCTAAGAAGGGTTTGAACCTTGACTTCTACTAACCACCCCACTCGACCTGCTCCCAAACATGGGTCCCAATAGGCATCCACATTGAGCTTCCTCCAAAAGGGATGAGATCACACCACAAAAACAAGTATAGCTCAACAAATTTAGACTAAAGGCCAGTAACAAAATTACCATATTTCAATAGGAAAAAGGATATTTCCAAAACTCAAAATCAAATATAAAATATCACTAACAAGGTTGTTGTATTCAGAAAGATCATGAGAACTTTCATTAATAACTTTAATTATTACTGAAATGTTGGATTTGATCGAGATTTGGAAAAGGAGGAAAGCCAACATCTTAAGGACCTGGAACCCTTGCTCTAACTTCAACACTTTCCATACGAAGAGCTAAGAAGGATTTGAACCTTGACTTCTACTAACCACCCCACTCGGACTGCTCCCAACACATGGGTCCCAATAGGCATCCACATTGAGCTTCCAATTCCCTGAAGGTGGTGGCGACCAACGCTCATTAATCACCTCACTAGAATTAGAAACTAGGGGTGTACATGGTTCGAGTTAACTACAAGAAAAGAGGTTTTAAGCGATAAAAAGTTTTTGTCGCCTAAGGCTACGAAAAATGTTCCGTCGCTAGCTCCATCAGCATAGGCTAAGTCGACGAAAAATGGTTTCCATTAGCATAAGATGTCTAAGCCAATGGAATAGTGCTATGTCGGCTTAAACAATCTACGCTGATGGAAAACTTCGTCGTCGTAGTATTTCATGTTTTAAGGTAATATTCATTATTTTACCTATTGGTCGGATATTTTGTCTTTATACCTCATACTCTCTAAAAAGGTCGATGTTTGAATTTTGATCATCATTTATTTTTGCTGTGTGAACCTAGTCTCGATTCCACTAAATATGACGAACAAATGTTTGGAAACTCATACATCACATACTCTTCTACTATACAACCTTTTGGTTTGTTTCTAACATGATCCTTCAGAAAACTTAAACTTATTTTGAAATGGTACATCCAAGCGTAATTAACTAGCATGACAACGTTACATTCATACAAGAGGTGAATGACTAGGTGCACCGTTACATCATAAAATATTGGTGGAATAATTTTCTCCAATTTGTAAATAATAATAACCAAGTCATCTTGTAGTCGATCTAACTCACTTATATGAAGGGTCTTAGAACATAAATCATAAAAGAATGCACATAACTCAATAATCGTAGTAGTTACATCATTGGGTAAAAAAATCGAACGCTAATAGGGATAAGTCATTGGAGCCAAATGTGACAGTCATGTATTTTCATACCAAAAAAGTTTCCTTCTTTAACACTGACACTGAGACAAATCCATCAGGAAATTTAACTAATTTTATGAAGTTCAAGAATTCTAATCTTTCTTGACTTGTTAGAGTATAAGTGACATGCAGCTTAACTAACTTGTCAGCAATCGTTTGTATGTGTAAATTTTTTCTTATTTTTAGATCTTTTAGGTCCATTTAAGCATTAATCGTGTCTTTAGTATTATCTTCTATAATTAATATGGTTCCAAGCAGGTTCTCACATATATTTTTTTTTTCAATATGCATTACATCCAACTTATGTCATAGTAATAGATGTCAGGACCAATATGGAAGCTCAAAGAAAATAGTCTTCTTTCTCCAATTGTTTTCAGTATGTATCTTTTTGTTAACTTGTTTTGAAGAATGCTTACTCGACACCAAAAAAATTATCGTACTTACTTGGTCTAAGATATCGTTTTCATTCCACGATTCCGAATGTTCCAACAGTTCTGGCTTTCCATTAAATAATTTACTTTTGCGCCAATTATAATTTAGTGGAAGAAATCCTCGATGACCAGTATATATAAGCACATTTGACTCTTATTCCGACTCATGGAGTTTGTTCCTTACAAACGGGGCACACTTAATATCCTTTCGTACTCCACCCAGATAGATCGCCATACACTGAAAAATTATTAATTGTCCATAACAAAGCATCATGAAGTTTAAAGTGTTCATCTTTCAACGAGTCGTATGTGCGAACACCATTAATCCATAACTCTTTCAATTCCTCAATTAAAAGTTGTAAATACACATCAATCTCTTTTCTAGGCGATTTTAGACTAGAAATTAGTAAGGACATGATGAAATTAGTTTTTTTCATGCATTTCCACGGTGGAAGATTGTATGGAACAAATGTCACATACCACACATTGTATGAAGTACTCATATTACCAAAACGGTTGAATCTATTGGAAGATAAGCCAAGCTAAATATCTCTTGAATCTAAAGCAAACTGAGGGAATTCTCGATCCAAATGTTTCCACCCTTCACCATATGTTTGATGTCGTAAGACACCTGCCTCCACAACACGTTTTTTTATGCCATCTCATATCCAAAGCATATTGTGTGGATGAGAACATTCGCTAAGTCTTGGAATTAATGAGAAATGGTGCAACACTTTATGTGCAATTTTCGTTCCTTTACCACTTATTAGCTTATATCTAGACTCACCACAAATTGGACATTGATCGAGATCTAAACTCTTTTTTATACAATATGCAAACATACTTAGGCATGAATTGAATCATAAGTTAACCTCATATCATGCAACTTATGTTTTTCTTCGTAGAATGTACTAGGTATAAAGCTTTAATTTGACTGACCGAATGTTCGGTTCAAGAATTTAAACAACTGGTCAAATGATTTATCATTCCACTTATTAGTGAACTTATAATACATCTTTTTGACCAAAAAATCTACTGACGAGAAACTTGTACACCCAAGATACAATTCATTGCATGCTTCGTTCATCAAATCATCAAATAATGTCCACCGCTCCCTTTCTTTGCCTGTAGTTAGATCACCGGTTTCAAAATTATGACCAAATTCTTCATCTTCATTTAATTCAATAGTGGCACGGTGGATATCATTCAACATTTCCATCATCTCATTTTTCCTTGTTGTGATTAGGGGACTCACTAATATTCATTCTATAAACCTATCAGGCCTTACCACCGATCTTATTCTTTGTTGCTCTAACCTAAATAAATCTATCGGTTCACCATGGTACACCCAATGACAATATGATGGTAATATTCCATTTAGTACTAGATAGCGTTCTACCCTTCATATAGATTGTCATGAACCATTCATGCATTTATTACACGGACATCTCACTTCACCCATACAGTCGACGTTACTTTTGACTATTCTTTAAAAAGATTTGACGCCTTTAACATATTCTGGAGACAATCTGTCTCTAATCCTAAGCCAATCTTTATTCATTTTTTCATTTCATAACCATTTTATTTTTAGTTTTTATTTTTAATTCTATCATTTGAAAAACAAAAAACTTAGGGCTCATTTCATAACCATTTTATTTTTAGTTTTTATTTTTAAAATTTTAAAAACCTTTTAAAAATCTTAAAGGAATTCTAAAAACTAAAAAAAATACCTTTTAAAAATCAGTTTTTGTATTTTTGGTAAAGTGCAAAAAAAGTGATAAAACATACTACAAATAAAGTTCAAACCCGCAAATTTGAGATTTATTAGATTAATAATATTTTAAAATAATTTTATTTTATTAAATATTAAAAATAATAATTTTTTTATGTTTTAAAAAACCAAAAACCATGATCAAACGTATTTTTAGTTAAAAAAAACAAAAAATAGTTATCAAACCATGTATAGTTTTTATTTTTAAAACAAAAAAACCAAAACCGAAAAATCAAAAACGAAAAACAAAAAACGAAAAACAAAATAGTTATTAAATGAAATTTTAATTTCTAAAATCATCTTATTTTCAAAGATCATAGATGATAAAAACCTAATTATACCCTACTCAACTCGAATATTACAAACTCTCAACATCCTTTTTCTGTAAAAAAAGCACAAAACTTTTTTTAAATTAATTTCATTCTCATCTCACAAGAACAATAACTCAACGGCATCGGTGTATATTTATTGACCTAGAGGTCATGGTTTCGAATCCCTCACCTCCAATTGTTGTAACCTCATAAAAAAAAAAAATCATTCTCGTATGCTAAACACATTCACAAGAAACCCTCACTTACGCCTCATGAAAACTAATGTGGCAGCAACCCCTTTTTCTCAAGAGACCCGAAGGATGCTTTTAAAAATCTATCTCCAATTTTTTTTTTTTTTCGTACCTGGTTGTCTTCCACCCATAGTCATATTTATTTTTTTTAATTTCCCTTTTTTATTTATTTAGGCTAATCCACGAAAATAAATCAATCAATGTATTATTATTAATTTTTTTTTTGAAATAATACATACATTATTTGTCTAAATAGAATGTTTGACTTTTCATAATAAATCTGATAAATATAATTTTATACTATATCTAATTAGTTAAATAGTTTGTTCTAAAAAAAGGATTATATAATGAGGATCTAAAATGTACTGTTCTCAACTGACTTTCTTTATTTGTTTTTCTGCGTTTTCTGAGCAAATCCCCAAAACTTGAAGTTGAATCTGGCCTAAAAATGGCGATATCTATAGAAAGTAGTATTTGGGAGGGTGTTACAGAGTTCACCAAGGTAGCTCAACGCAAGGGAGTCGATCCTCTGCTGTGGGCTATTCAGCTGTCTTCAAATTTGAACTCGGCGGGTGTGGGTTTGCCCTCTGCTGAGCTCGCTAACCTGCTGGTTTCGCACATTTGTTGGGATAATAACGACCCTCTTTCATGGAAGTTTCTTGAGAAGGCCTTGGTCTTCAACATCGTACCTCCACTTCTTGTTCTCGCCTTGCTCACCACCAGGTTCCTTCTCCCTAATGTTTTCTGTATGTGTCGTCAAATTTTGACAGAAAAGTCTTGTTAGTGTAAATAAATCTTGATTGATATGATAGAATTTGTTGCAACTGTTAAGAAATTTGCTTGCCTTAGTTATGGAGCTCTTGTTTTTTCGATCATCTGCTCGCAAGTCTTGTAGTTATGGCCTGAATTTTTTTGAAAACTGGGAAACCGGAGCTCTGTGGACCATGCCCGTCCCTAGGTCAGGCACCCTGAGACATCGAAAGTCTTGAGACACGAAAGGTGTCTGCAAATTAATGTGACAGGTGAATATTGAACTGGGACCTTGAGGGGAACCCTCCTTCAAAACCCAAGCTGACCACTGCTTCACCTTTTGGAGACTATGGCTTGAATTGCTCTTACATGATCCCATTTGTTGTTCTTTTCGATGAAATTATCAAGTTATGTGCTGAATTTGAATTCTCTGGCAAGAATTTATTAGGTTTTGTTTCCACTTTTTACTCAAGGTAGCAGTTAGGTTTTGGTGTTTAAGCACAACTATGCAATAGTTTAGTACATTTGTGTTCGCTACGATTGATTCAAATAGATTCCTGCCAGGATTTGGATGGATTCCTATCCGATATCGGATATGTTTGATGTATCTCATACATTTTTTTTTTCGTGGGCAAATGGTTCTTCGAATTGCCTGTTAAGCTATAGAATTTGATGATTGATATGAAATTCTTTGTGGACATCGATTGCTAGTTAGTTCTGATCTGAATTTAGTTTTCTTTACCTTTCTCTGCATATTTGCAATCAATAAGAGACAATGTTAATGATTGTTATTGCTTTTTTATTTTTACAGGGTCATTACAAGAAGACAATTCCAGCCAGTGGCATACAGGCTCTATCTAGAACTCCTTCGAAGACATGCTTTCAAACTGAAAACTCATATCTGTGGCCTAAAATACAAAGAGTGAGTTTTATGAGCGAGAAGGATAATGAAGTTGGCACGTGACTTTAATTTTGCTGCTGTTTTTTTTTTTCTTTTATGTCTTAATAAGATAAATCATTTTGTGAAACTGAGGACTGCCTCATCGTTTCTCTGCCAATTCACATTCGATCTCTATACTTGATATTTCAAAGATAAGATGATATCGTATTTGATGTTGTTAAGGGCCATTTTAGAATGATTTTTCTTAATGGTTCCTCTCTTACCCTTTTTTATGCTGACATAGAAATTTTAACGGTGTTTCATTGCCTTTTCTAGATCTTGACAATCCTCTTGACCCTGGTATGTGATAAGATCAAATGCCTTTATTGATATCAATCAGAAACTACCCTTAGGAAAATTATAGAGCTCACATTCTCTCCCTCATTCATTTCTCAGATTACACATGATATATCATCCCAATGCCATCATACTCTATTTATATACTTCTCCTCTTACAAACTACCCAGTTTAACCATCTTAACCGATCAAAACAACCTTTCCCACTTATATTTATTTCCTTACCCCTCCTCGTATATACATGACATGACTAATAGAGGGTGTGATACGAATCAAACCACCGATTTATTGGATTCACATGAAGTAGCAACAAGACGCAAGAAAAGAAGATTCCAAGAGGCTTTTGAAAATTACAATGCAGAAAATTTAAATGATGGAATTTCCAGATTTCATATTTTAGGACTTTTTGATTTCAAAGCTTGCCAACCATGCTCATAATTGCAAGGGACCTTCTAGAAGAGTTAGTTGGGTCTATTTAAAACTTATCTACCTTTTTGTCCAGCATTTAAGCCTCTCAATTAATGTGCTGTTTTGGCTTCCTAGGCCTTATTTTCTACAAAATGCAATTAATAGCTTTTTGAGTTCTTTTGTGTTCCAAGGCATGCACGAATTTTGGGCCTTTAAAATGGTTTGTAATACATCATTTCTGGAGTGCGTTGTCTTAGGATTTAAAAGTGACCATTTTAGATTTTAAGTGTGATCTAAGTTAGTCTTCATTGTGAGTTTTTGCAAGGATCCTAGTGTTAGGATTATATGTGTAAATATGTATTTTACTACTTTCATTAGGTTTAGGCCCGGTAGGCCCGTTAGGGTTATCTTGTACTCTATAAATAGGCATTGCCTTTTCTAATAATAATACGACTCTTTAGTCACAAGCTCTCGATTACATGGTATCAGAGCGTTGAGTTTTTTTTAGTCAAGAGAGTCGTCTGGAAGCCGTCGGAGATCCGCCGGAAAGTCGCCGGAGCGCCGCCACTGCCATAATCCGGTAGCCCACGTCTCGATCTATAATCTGTCCAAATATCGAAGGATTCCAACCAGCCGTTAGTCCGCAATAGTCGCCGGAGTAGTTCGACCGCCGCCAACTTGCAACCGTGCGTGGAGGCGCATCCCAGCTCCGATCGGAGTGTTTTTCGTTGGGTTTTGTGCGGGACAACAAGATCTTCAAGTTCAGATAATTCGTTTTTGGTTTCTAGCATCAATTTGTCTCGGGATTGACGATTGCACGCTGTTTTAGGCACTTTTTGCTACTGTTTTCAGATCTGTTTTTTTTTGAAAAAGTACTCCTTTTGTTGATCTTTGGACTCTTTGCAGCCCTAATTTGTTTAATTTAAGGGAATATGGCTAAGAATAAGCAAACAAGCATTATTTCTCACTCAATGGAAATTACGAAATGCAAGTTGAATGGTTCAAACTTTCTCGATTGGAATAGAACGATTAAAAATCATCTACTATACAATGAGTTGGAGGGTCATGTGGATGAAAAACCACCTACGGACGAGGTAGAAAAAAAGCGTGGGGATCGTGATGATGCACGTCTCTACAATCAAATTACGAACTCCATGAACGATGACATTGTGGGCCTGATAAGTCATTGTTCTACTTTCAAAGAGCTTATGACGTTTGTGGAATTTTTGTATTTCGGGAAGGAGAAGGTCACAAAGACTTATGATGTCTGCACCTTTTACTTTCATGCAGATCGGAATGGGGAGTCTCTTTTGAGTTATTACACTAGACATAAGAAGAATGGCGCTGAGTTGAACTCTCTAATGCCCTTTACTGTTGATATTGCGGTCCAACAGGCTCAGAGAGAGAAGATGAGAGTTATTAGCTTTCTAAAGGGCCTAGGACCAGAATTTGATGCTGCTAGAGCTCAGGTCTTGTCTGGAACTGAGATTCCCAACTTGGATGATGT